>JAPZDZ010000025.1:26482285-26499175 GCA_029783805.1 Acanthurus tennentii | reverse complement strand
AGAGTGAGTCACATGACCAGCACTGTGGAGCCGCAGCAGGGCAGAGGAGAGAAAAGAGAGCAACATTTTAGAAAAGCCCCTGAAAAATACCTCAAACTTGATCAAATCTTACACAAAATAGCATATTCTAGAAGGTTTTTTCGTCCTCTTTCCAGTGGCACAGGTTTGAAAGGTGTCAGACTTATACTTTAGACTGTAGAGGCCTGAGTGTGACAGATGTGCCTTTCGTTCCCTTTTGTTCCCATTGATTTTAATGGGAAGACACAGAGGATCTTCTAAAATCCAAACGAATTAAAAAATAACAAAAATTCTGCAGTAACTTTGTTAAGCACTGTGTCCTCTGTCATCTATTAGCATTAAAGTGTAGACAATTAATCTCCCCCCCCCCACCACCATTTTTCAGGTATTTTGGGTCAATTTCTTGAAAAAAGAGCTTTTATTTTGAAAGAGTCCGGTACTTTTATTTTAAAAAAACAGAGGATGTGCCAGTGACCAGGTCAAAGTTTGATGGACATGAGTATTGGCAGCTGTGTGGTGATCAGACTTCAATGCAGGCTTACAGAGAAATCTACATGTAAATCAATGGAGATTTCAGCCAAACCTGTACCTCTTTGAAATTGGACTGCTTGATCAAAGTCAGAGCTACAGAATTCACTCAAAATTTCAAATGAGTCACAAGACTTACTTGTCAAATAAAGCGTTAAAGAGATGATATAATAAGAAGAAAAGAGAAACAGTACAATAACAATAGAGCCCTTCTCCCCGGTAGGGCTCGGACTCTAATTAAAAAAGAAACCGTACAAAAACAATAGGGTTTTTGCACCGTTTACGGTGCTCGGGCCCTAAAAACACTACAGATACAATAGGGCCTTCGCACCACTAGGTGCACAGGCCCTAAAAAGAAACGCTAGAATAACAATGGAGCCCTTCCCCTACAGGGCTTGTGCTCTTTTAATAATAATAAGAAAGAAATGCTAGAATAACAATACAGCCCTTCCCCCGTAGGGCTCGGGCTCTGATAAGAAAAGAAGAAAAACCCTTAGAAATACAATACGGCCCTTTCCCTGTAGTACACAAACAATAGGCCTCTTGCACTGCTACGCTGCTCGGGCCCTAATAATAATTAGAAGAAGAAGAAGAAGAAAGAAACAGCACAATTACAATAGGGCAATAGCTGTGCTATCGTTTCAGAGGACATTAATCGTATCAGCTTCAAGTGCTTATAGATGGCTAAGGACACACAGAAAATGAAAAGATACATATAATTTTTTTATTACTCAAGGGATTTGGGTTTTATAAGCCCACAAAGCTTGAGTCTTAAATTAACATTATCTGCCTCGTCCTACCTAAATAAATGGGAAAAAAATTAACTTGTGTTGAACAGAGGACCCTATAGCAGGGTTGTCAAACTCATTTTAGTTCAGGGGCCACATACAGCCTCATTTGATGTCAAGTGGGCCAGACCAGTATAATCATAGCATAATTACTTATGAATAACAACAAGTCATTGTTTTTCCCTTTGTTTTCATGCAAAGAAGTACAAGTACATTATAAAAATCATCATATTTCATGAAATATCCTTTTACAAAACATATCAGCAACAACCTCAGATTTCTTAAGACAAACTTGCAATTTGCTTCTGATTATCATTTACATGTGCGCATTACAACTGGTCACAGTGTCTCAGATATTTGGAACTGAAAAACATAGTATTGCACTTTAAAATTTATGGAATTGCATGAACAGTAGGATTCCACCAAACCAAACTCTTTTGTAATAAAGCTGTTGGCTTACATAAATACATTTTTAACTATTTCTACAGCAAATAGAAAGGACCAATCCGCTCAGACTCTGTCCAGCGCTCCACAACAGAGCTGAAAATGTCAGAGAGTAATATAGGCACCCTTTTCGTCAATTCGACAGTTTTATGACCCCCCTGAACTAACTTTAACCCCACCCCTTCCCTAAATTGGTAACTCGCGTAAATAAGAAATTAGGAAATATGTCGTTGTCTGAACCAATGAGAGGGAGAATACGGCTCAATAAACGTATTTTAACTCACAAGACAGAAAATCAAAAACAAAACAGAGCGTCATGTCTGAGAAAACCAACCCATCTAGCATCATGGCTCCCATCACCGGCACACCTTGTGTCAATACCCAGGCTCCCATGACTGACAATTGGCCTTGCATGAGTACCGTCATGGGGACAACCGCAGCATCAGCCGTGGGCCCAGTCCCTAGCCCTGTGGAAAAAACACAGTCCATGCCAAGTGAGAGACTGAGTTTGCCCTGCATCAACAAGACCCCCGTCACCATCTGTCAAGAATCAGAGTCTCTTACGGACGCTCCAAAGAAACGCATGGTGTAACTGCGTCGTGTACAGCTAGAGATGCCGGAGCCTTTGCAAGAGGAATGGTCTTTGGAGCCTTACGGCCGGTCTGGAGTGTGGAGCTATCTCTTCAAATATGAGATGGGAGAACTCTGTCTGTATCAGTGGAAAGAGAATGAAACATGGGGACCCGCCAATGGTTTGATGTCGCTGACTTCCATTGATTGGGGAGTGCTGAGACAAATAGTGCATCAGGTCCGTGAGGGGGGTAAAAAGATCTGTGAGGATGATGATGATGAAGAGATAGCCAGTCACCCACCTGCCAAGTGACTGAAAACCACAACGACAGATCCCATTCCCCACAACCCTGGAAAAAGCAGCTTCAGTGCTGTGTGGCAGTCTAAAACCTCACCCCACGGACGGTGGTTTATGTGTGTGGCCATTCTAAAGAATCCAGGGAAGGATTACATCATCCTGCAGTGTCTCAATTCTGATTGCGGTGTATTTCGGACTTTGTTATCCTTGCCCCTGATTGCGTTTTTGGAAAGATGGATGAGATGGATGCAAGGTTCTGTAATTTTTTTCGTCAGTGTCGCAATTGGTCAGATATGTTAGTAGTGAAAAAACTTCTGGCCTTCTAAGACCCTCCCCTCTCATTTCACAAGATAGCCATGCCTCCTCATGCTTCACCATCTATTATAAAGAGCGAACGCCTACAGCCATTCTGCACAAGACTTTCAGAGATTTTCAAGACCATCACAAAGACTGACAAAGCAACCCAGACATCCCCAAGGTGCCTACAAAGCACCGCCTCGGGTCTTAGACGTTACAGCTGGGGTCCCTCTAGGGTCCTAAGGTGTCTCCATTTACCCTACGCCCGCACACTCCTCCTCCGGCTCCTCCATCCTCTCCTGTCTCTGGAGATCCCAGGCTTGAGCGAGACTGCCTTAAACCTCACCTCCCCCTGCTGCGCATAGACGAGGAGGACGAATGCGACTGCCTTGCACATCCTTCCTCCCAGATGCCTGCAGATGAGGACGACGGGATCTAGTGCGACTGTGGTCACCCCTGTACCGTTGATCCCCCTGCCGACAGTCAGGACCAAGGATCCAAGCATGGGGATGACAAGGGAACCGAGGAGGAGGAAAAGGAGGAAGAGGAGGAACAAGCCGAGCAGCAATTGGTGAAGGAGGAGGATGAAATAGATGGGGTGTTGCCTTCATTCTTCTTCGACGCTGTAAAAATCGCCGTGCTCCATCTGCTCAACATTGTGATCAGAAAATATTAGAGGAATTACTGCAACAGATGTCTGGCTCCAAGACAACTTTTACCAAGATCGTTTTTACACAGTGATGAGGAGACTTTGTACTCCTCGATTCATCCCCGCTATTCAATGTCTGCGAGGTTGCGTAACATCAAGACGGAGGACGGTAAAGTCAACATTGCCGCACAGACTGTGCTGCATGAACTGAAAGCTGCCAGACAGATCAACAAGGTTATCCATAGCATGAACGATGATATGATCGCTGAAGATGTGGTGAAAATCGCTCAGCTGCGGATGGTCACAGAGTGCTGGAACGAGTTGAATGACAAGTAAAATAAAAAAATATGGGCAATTACTGGAGAAAATTGGCGAGGTATATCGAGGAGCATGTCATCATCTATCTGTCGATCGATCTATTGGACAGAGTTATAAAACATAGACGTTTGGACGCAGACAGGGATGTAGAAATGCAACGACTGGAAGACATTTTGGCTAACATTAGGCTTCATTCTGTTCATACACCTTGGGAACTGATTGTACAACACACCATGAGTCTGAGCAGACTGTGTGTGTCAGATACTTTTGAAAAAATTGTGAAAGAATGGACTAAAAACTCTGCAGATATCAAAGTTCACCATGTGATGACTCTGTATGCCTTGTTTGTCAATGTAGTTAATCATCATCTGCAAAACAACTCCCCCGTTGATGTATTGGATGAAGTGAGAAGGTTACACCACATTATTTTACCATATTCTAGGCACTGCCAATTCAGAAATAGCATTGAGGATGATAAAATGTTAAACCTTTAAATATATATATACTTTGTAGTACCATGTGTTTATCCTATTAAAATAGACGTTGTAGTACCATGTGTTAATCCTATGTTTTTATCATATTAAAATATACTTTGAGTTACCATATGTTTATCCTATGTTTTTTATCCTATTAAAAAAGACTTTATAGTATCATGTGTTCATCCTATGTTTTTATTCAATAAAAAAAAATAAAATAAAAGGAACGTTGTAGCGTCATTTTTTTCAGTGTCTCTGCTAGAGGGAGAGGACGTAGGATGTCTGAAAAAAAAGGCGGATGAAAAGAGTGTATTATGACCCGGCCCACCCAGGTAGCTTAGTGGGAGCAGAAAGACTGCAAAGGGCTGTTCAAGATGAAACAGGTGAGAATGTGGGGGTGAAACCGTTTCAGGCCGACCTCTGTGACATGCAAGCTTTAGCGGAACACAACTATCGGTTTAAGTACATGCTGACGGTGATAGACGTATTTTCTAAAAAGGCCTATGTGCATGTCTTAAAGAACAAGACCGCCGTCGAAGTGGTGAGGGCTTTTGAATCCATCTTCAAAGACAGTCAAACGCCTGAAAAGTTACAAACAGATGCAGGCAAAGAATTTTTTAAAAAGAATTTTAAGGCTTTGATGAAGAAACACAGTATAACACATTTTGCCACAGCTAGCGACCTGAAGGCCTCTGTGGTTGAAAGATTAATCGTACTTAAAAAAATAGAATGTGGCGATACTTTACGGCAAAAAACACGCGAAGGTATCTTGAGGTCCTACCAGACCTGGTGAAAAGCTATAATCACAGCTATCACAGCAGTAATAAAATGGCGCCCATGCAGGTGACGGATGAAAATGTCTTTCAAGTGTTTCAAAACCTGTATGGGACATTTCCCCTCAGGAAAAGGGGATCATTAAAAATAATGTTCAAGAAGGGAGATCTTGTCAAAATATCTAAATTGAGAGGAGTATTTGACAAACAAAAATATTACCCCTATCCGCCATCTCGGACGGGTGTCCTATCGAGTTCTTGATCCCCGGAGACGGTGAGAAGTACCTGGATCTCATCGACACCTTACTGGAACTGCATATGAAAATCACCAACGTCAATGGATCGAACCTGGCTGATGACGCGGCTGTAGGCTTAATCAATTATCCTCTCAACACCATCTTCAGCCAACGCGACGTTATTCTGGGGGATAGACTGATATCCCAGTCTAGTGCAACACACCCCTACAGAGCCATGATTGAAACCCTGCTCAACTATTCCACAGATGCGCTGAAAACTCAGTTCACAGCAGGACTTTATTTCAAAGACATGGCAGGAGCTATGGACTCCATCATCGTCGATGATGGGCCCAACAAAGGATTAAATCAGAGAGCCGCTTTTAGTGCTTGCTCTGCTAAAGTACACCTCATGGGTCCTCTTCAGCAGACAAAACTTTATGTGAAAGACTTCTTCTGAACTCAGTAGACGCTAGAGCCAGCAACGCCTTCTGCCTGATGGGAGCCCGCGATTCGAATTTCCGTTTCAAAATAACAGGAGCCTCTCTGTTTATCAAAAAAGTGACTGTGTCCCCAGCCGTCCGTCTGGGTCACACAGTTGCCCTGCAGAGGGGCAACACCCTTTACCCTCTGTCCATTGTTAATGTTAAAACGTACTCCATCCCTGTGAATTCCAGGATATGCAACCAGGAGAACTTGTTTCTGGGCATCATGCCCAAATATGTGGTTTTGGGGATGGTACACCACGACGCCAACACAGGAAGAAGAGACCTGTCACCCTTTAATTTTATACACAACGACATAGAATATCTAGCCCTCTGTCAGGACGGTTGACAAGTTCCTGCCAAGGCTTTTCAGCCCCAATTTAACCAGAGGACCTTGGTCAGGGAGTTTTACAACATGTTCACCGCCACAGGGAGACACCTCAAAGATTTACCTCTGAGCAACGACCGCAGAGAGTTTCAAAATGGATACACTTTATTTGTGTTTAACCTCAACCCCGGGGAAGACAGCGAAGCCTTGTCCCCCACCTCCAGCGGGAGTTTAAGACTGGAAATGAGATTCAGAGTACCCTTGCCTCACACCACCACTCTCATCGTCTACGCTTGTTACGATTCCATACTGGAGATAAACTCAAAAAGACAGGTGCTGGTTGATTATTACTGACATGAATAATCATCAGCTGGAAAGTCTTTTGAGCCGTTTGTTGGGAGATGTATTTAGCGGCGTGTGGGCCTGTGATCAGCTAGCTTTACTGAACCCTTCTTTCAGATGCCTTGCCTATTTCATCATCAACACGCACGCAGCACATCGGCCCGGAAAACACTGAATAGCTTTGACGTTAGAAACGGGAGGCGTAGCCACCTTTTTTGACTCTTATGGATTCCCACCAGATTTTAATCATTACCCCTCGAGTATCTTACTTTTTTTGCAAAAATGAGCGCGGGGTGAAGAACATCTTTTACCACGACCAGCAGCTCCAACATACGCTGTCTATTGTGTGCAGTCAGCACTGCGTTTATTATCTCTGCCAATGGGGATGTGATAAAAAATGACCTTAGAGTTTCTGACTTTGTTAAAAAATTTAGTCGCTGTATTAGAAATTCAACCTGTTCTAGTCAAGTAGCCTGTTCTTTACAAATGTTTAGAAATTGTCAACAATTTTTATTTAAAAAAAAAAGTCTGTAGACGCTGTAAAATGATTTCAATGAATGCTTTATTCAAATAAATGTTTTAAAAGACCCAAAAAATTTTTTTTGACACGTCTGTTTTTTCAATAACAAGTTTATGGTTTTAAAATGGATCCAACTGGGGAACAGAGTTACTTTTCTTCTTTTTGGTTTAGGTCTCAGTTTTTTCTTGTAAATTTCTCGGTCTTCTTCCTCCTCCTCCGGTCTGTTCCAGTGTGGGGAGAGGATGACTCATTTCTTATTTTTTTTCTTTTGGAGTTTCTTCCTCCTTCTCAGGCCTGTTCCAACTCGAGGAAAGGATTATTTTTCGCTTCCCATCAGAGTCGGGGACGATGACATCCGTTCCATCTGATCTGAGGCGACCATATTCTTCACGGGCTTGAGGATTATTCACTGAGGATAAGGGGATGTTAAGTTCAGCTAAGATATTTAAAAACTTTGTCCACCCTCGGGGTGGGGTTCGAGTTTTCCTTTTATAGGGGAGTGAGAGGTTTTTCAATAAATCGATCATATGAGACCCTTTTATGCTCGTCCCCTTATAAATGAACTCCCCTTTTGAATTCCACTCTGCGTCGCCGTGGGATAATTTTTTTAAGATGTACTCTGCATTTTTGCGATCCTGCAAGGGTAGGTTTGATAAAATCTCACCCAAAGCGTCATCCTGCTCGTGTTCAGGGTGTTCAGGCTCAACTTCGGTGTTGGTGGAGTCAGGGTGCAAAGTCAGGGTTACTCAACACTCCTCCTTCTGACCTTGTTTGATCAAAGCGAGATATCTTTGCAACAGAGCATCATATTTCTTCATCTTTTCATACTGACTCAATCCCGGTTCATTTATGACAGCCTGCATTTTTAAATCCAAATCATCTTCGACCGCCTGCCTTATAGAAGAAGAAGAAGAAGAAGAAGAAGAAGAGGAGGAGGGCTCAGGTCGCGTCAGGCAGCTGAACTGATGAGGTGAAACAAGAAACATTTTAGGCATGGTGGAGACTTTTTTTTCTTCTCGATCATCTTCCAAATACTCCTCCTAAAAGCTGGCCGGGACGGGCATGGCGGCTGGCAGCAGAGGTAGAATAAATCCCCCTGATTGTTTCATCAGAGTCTGACGTTTACGTTTTAGACTAGTTTTTTTTATCAGCCAGTAGTCTGATAATTTTCTTTCTTCTTTTTAGTTTTTTGTATTGACAATTTGACATAGGTATATTTCCTCTCAAAAGATTTAAAGCCACCTCACACAGAGCTTGGAGGAAGTCTTGGGAGCTGTGAGTGTGAATGTCTTTACATTTCCGAGGTGTGGCGTGGTACAGAGCTCTGAGTAAGGGAGCATTTCTTTTTAAACATGCTGACATGACTTACTTGGTTTTGGGTAAATACACTACCGGCCACTGGTGAAGAAGTATACCCGACCTCACTCTGTATCGATCTGGGCAGCCGGATGTAAGAAGAAAAGAAGAGTGTTGAAACCTGTTGATTCTACGTTTTCATCCATCTTTTATTTAGTTATTTCGAGGGTAAGTTCAACTAAGACAGATTTTATAATTGCATTCACATCTAAAGATTATACATTATTCTACACACATCATACTAAACATAAAAATGAAAAACAAACATTGGTGATCATATCTAATATCTAACAGGTGCAAGGGTTAATTGTCTTAATCTAACATTTTATGTTTTTTTTTTTTTAAAAAGAAAAAGCAAGTTTTGTTTGTTTGTTTGTTTGTTTGTTTGATTGTTGGTTAAAAGATCAATTCTGGGGCTCGCATTTATCACAACCTCTGTTGTTGTGAATCAAAAATTGCAACAGATAACCCAAAGCGGCCGGAGCCTCCCGTGCCAGGATACCGGGGTTGCAAGAAGGCGTTGCTTGTTGAAGCTAAAGATGAGGATGAGTCTGAGGCTGTAGACAATGATGAGGTGTGAGGCTGGTGGTTTGTTGCTGAGTTGCCCCTGGTCTCCGTCCTGCACCTGTGATGACAGAAATCAGTTACATTAGACGATGACTGTGTGTGTGTGTGTGTGTCTTTCTGGATGATGAGAGCGCATTTACATATAGCACTTTAGACCTTTATTGACCAGTAAACTGACAAACATAATACAACTGATCTAAAAATAATGGATTAAAAAAACATACCTTGATCCAGTCTTTTGGGTTTGGAAACAGGATTCTGGGTTGAGACGCCTCTCACAGCTGGTTTGGAAACAGAAGTTTGGGTCGAACCATCTCTCACAGATGCTTTGGAAACAGAAGTTTGGGTCGAACCATCTCTCACAGATGGTCTGCAAATAGCAGTTTGGGTCGAAACCTCTCTCACAGATGGTTTGGAAAAAGAAGTTTGGGTCGAACCATCTCTCACAGATGGTTTGCAAACAGCAGTTTGGGTCGAAACCTCTCTCACAGATGGTTTAGAAAGAGGAGTTTGGGTTGAAACGTCTCTCACAGATGGTTTAGAAAGATTGGTTTGGGTTGAAACGTCTCTTACAGACGGTGTCACGAAGCTGGAGAATTAAGGGGGAGTGACAAGAGGCCTTGCAGCAGTAGGGCTTGATGTTGTAGCGGGTCTGACACCAGGAGGTCTTGCAGTAACAGGCCTGGTAGTAGTAGTAGGGCTCCCACTAACAGGCCTGGTAGCAAAAGCCAATTTAGACTGCATTGAGAAGACAATGAAACAAAAAAAAGTAACATGTTAGTTCACCTCCGACTCGTTAAAAACTGACACATAACTTATGAGCAACATTATATGCTAAAAGCTTATACATTTGTATGTATGAATGGTAATAAAACAAAATAAATAAATAAAGGAGAGGTATGCATTTTATCAATTAATTCAGACCAGAGAAGCGGAAAAAACGTATGAACCAAAGACGTAAAGATGGTATGAGCTTACTGGATTGTTTAGCCCTGCTGTCGACGCGGTTCGTCACCGTGGCCCCAGCGGCGGAACCCTGCAGTTATTGAGCGGTGTTTACAAAGTGACACTGCTTATATGCCCAGAATGGCTAATTAAAATGTTGCAACATGTCAAGGCATCCAACACAGTCATAACCCACACCTCTGTAAACAGAACGGAAGATTGCAGAAGGCCTTCGAAATACGTTACATCGAAAAGATGAATTTGCGTTGAAACGTCTATCACAGACGGAAAGATAATTTCCTCAGAATTTGAGGAATAAAACAATGCGTTGTACAACAGCATACACACCGTTTACAAAGTGATAGGTAGGAAGTCAGCTTTCTCTGTGTCTGTGTGAGCTTTCTGTGTGTGTGCGTGCGTGGGTGCGTGCGTGCGTGTGTGATAGTATTTACCTTTGAATCGCTAAATTTTTTGGTGACTGCGCTGTATTTTTTAACTTCTTATTTACGCAAGTTATCAATTTATACGAGTTTATTAACAATGATATTGTTAATAAAGACAAACTATAAATTCACTATAAAACAATTCCACACAGACAGACATCAAACAGTGACCTACATAAGAACAGTGCCTTAAACAAGGTCCGGTAAGAGGAAGACCAGCCCCCACGTGTGTGTGTGTGTGTGTGTGTGTGTGTGTCTGGTATTTTATATAAAGATATATATTTATATCTTTTAATTGCTAAAATATTTGATGATGCGAGATATCATTTTATACGACAATAATTTATTGTTATTGAAATAATAATAATTTATTGTTATTGTGGGGGGGTGAGGGGGGGTCAAAAGTTTAGGGGGGTCATAAAACTGTCACGTTGACGAAAGGATGCCTATATTACTCTCTAACGTCCTCAGCTGTTGTTGTGTCCATCATAGGCACCAACTCAAGGAACTCCTCAGTGATGGTCAAAGTCTCATTACAACTCCACAAATAAGTATGGCCAATTGAGAAACATCTGTAATGTCAATGCTCTCATCAATTGCAACAGAAAATGCAAGAAAAATTACTTGACTTTGTGTTTCAACTGGCTGACCAAATCTGCAGATGGTTCCGAAATCCTCTGTGCCATAGTATTCCCTGTCAGACTAATGTTGGCAAAAGCTTGTTGCTTCTCAGGACACAGGAGTTCTGCAGCCTTCCTCATGCACGTTTTGACGAACTCACCGTCGGAAAACAGCTACGATGCTGTTGCTATTTCATTATCAAGCTGGCTTTTGCTGCTGCTTCACAGACCTCTCGGCTGCAGGTGAAAACGGACTGCTGTTTCCTCAGATCCACCAGCAATTAATTAAACTTCTCTTTTCTCAGTTGTCATTGCAAGATGTCGTATTTTTCACCATGATGAGTCTCATAGTGGCGCCGAATGTTATCTCTACCTCCTTGAGCACTGACACACCAAGCACGCAGGTTTCACATTTATCTCTGTGAATAAATAGGAAGCCGCCCATTTTCTTGGAAAACTCAATATCCACTTATCTCCTTTTTGACAAAGACATTTTGGCTAATGAGGGTGTGAGGGCAAGGAGACAAGATAGATTAGTTGTGCTGCTTCTTCTACTCTGATTAAAACAGTGTGCTTCTCTACTCTGACTTAAACAGTGCACCCCTGGCAGATAATTTAGGAGTAGCATTTTATTAAAAATTTCTAGTTCCTGTCTTTTATGGATTTTTTCACTTTCAAAATTCATCCTGCGGGCTGGATTTAACCACCCAGCGGGCCGGACGTATGTTTGATATCCCTGGGCTACAGTATATGTTTGACTGTTCCAAACATACACTGATGGAAAAACAACAAAATTTTCTACTTAGATATGATTAGTTTATGTAACATTAGGCCAAAGATGTGGGATCTGTGAGGAGGTTTTTTCCAAATTTTTTGGAAAAGAACTTTTCTCCCCTCCTGCACCCTAGCAGTCATGTGGCTCACTCTAGGCACCAGAAGTTTCAGCGATACACACCTATAATATAATCTGAGAATGAGCAAAGAAAAGTTAAAACCACTACAAGGTAGCAAAAACATGTAAATATGAGATTTATAGGTCAAGGTCTTTTGACTCTTTTAGAATTTAAATGAAATCTGTAGCTAAAACTATGTTCAGGCATTACATGCTCAAAAAGGTGTGGGTTTGATCAACCTCTCCATTACACTGAATGTAGGTTTCTGTCTACCTGTAAGTATGACTGATCTCCACACAGCTGCCGATACACATGATACACACATCCATTACACCTTGACCACCAGCTCAGTAGTTCATGCCTTGGACTTTTAAAATAAAAGCCCACAATGTCCTTTAAAATATAAGCTCTTAATTTTTAAAAAAATAACCCTTAAAACCTCAAAATGAATGTTTTTTACTTCAATCATTTAAATGCAACGCTGCTTGTAGCTTGAATTAATTTTTTATCATTACAGGTTCATAAGGGGCTGGGGGCCAGCGTTACAAGGCAAAGCGGCTCCCAGTACCAGCGGTGCTTGTAACTCTTTTGTAGTTTCAGTTTTTCTTATTAGTCTTCCCCACATAAAAGTGGTACTGCAGCCTAAACCATTCAAAATCTTGTGAAGCAATTGACAAGATAGGCAAAGACCCCTGCATGTACCTCAGATACAAAAAAATCACACATGTACATCACAGTGTGGTGCTATCAGTGTCAACACCCTTTTGCCTATAACTCCCAAAAAATACTTCACATATTCAAAAGTCTTATATCCCCCACACTCACTGAAAAGAGCTGGATAATGTGAGTTATGCAAAACATACTTTTCCAAACTTCTCATAGGATTTACAACTGATCTGCAAGAGACTTGGCAGGGAGAATCTTGATGTAGCCATGACCAAAAGTTATTAAAAGAATTTTCAAAAGTTGTAAGATGCCCAAACTATTAAAAGAAAAATCTTTGTATCCAACAATGTAAACACATACTTTTTCACTTCTTGGTCAAAGTAAGCCAAGAAATGACAAAGTAAATAAACAATAAATTTTCTTGTCTGGCTGTGTTCATGTGAATTTAACAAATCTATGTTTAAGTCCCTACATACAAAAATCATGTTTTTATCATTCAGTGTATTATATATACCAATAATATTTTCATTAAATATATCAATACAAAATCCTGAGTTTCTGTAATTACAGCTTATTCTTATATTCTTAGTTTGTTATTTATCTATTTTAAAGATAACACATTCCATAATATTTTCTACTGTGAAACATACAGTCTAATTTTTTACATTGTAGTTCATTATTCACAAACAGGATGACTCTCCCATCCTTTTTGTTAATTCTGCTTGAAGTAAATAACTCATAGCCCTCAAGTTAATGTTGGCTTCCTTCTCATTATCCAACCAGGTTTTTGATGTTGCAGTGAGGCTGTGTTTTTAGGTGTTTTACCTCATCCATTACTTCTATAAGTTTGGTTTATTTGATAACTTTACTTAGCTTCTCAGTCATGATGTTAGGGATTACCTGATTTCCTCCATTTCATCTTCCATCACTTTACTGCCCTTATTGTTTCATCTTTTGTGGCATATCTCCTCACACAGATTTCAGCTGTTAACCAGTATTTGGGTTTTTTACAAAAAGGAAAAGGAGACTGACTAAACAGTGTTCTCTGGAGATTTGTGCTCTTCAAGTTTTCAGGATCCCATTCATACATGCAAAGAACAGCATGTCCGAGAACAGCTAATACTGTTAGAGCATAGAGGATCCCACAGCTTGTAGAAGGGAGATCAGGTTTACATCTGCTTTCACTTCAATGACCGATAACCCTGACTTTCTTCCAGGTGTCCAAGACACAGGTTTTAAATGCTGGACAGCAAAAGGATTTTCCTCTCAAGGTGACCTCTTTGACAGTACCATCCTCATGACTTTTAATCGGGTGGTAGAGAAACATGACATTGAAAAGGGTGCTTTTCATTATCTCCACATGAGAGATTTCATTACAAAAGACATGTCATTGCCAATGTCACACAAATTGGAAAGGACCTGGGAGAGGGAGCTGGGTTTGGTGATAACAGAGGACATGTGAGAAAATATCTGCAATAATGCAAGGAAAATTACAGTCTGTAAAAGGATGAGAGCTTTACAATTCAAGATATTACACAGATCACATGTGGCACCAAATCATCTCTCTGAATCTGAGCTGAAGTATAATGACTAGTTTATTTTTAATTTTGTGTGCATTTTAACAACATTCTAATGTAACATTCTTGTGCATATCTGTGTTGGCTTTTGTAGAAAAATGCAAACAAGAGGAGAACTGAGATGTAGAGGGGTTAGGAGGAGGCTACTCTGACAGTCTACTCTACATAAACTGACCCCTGGCACAACTAAGGAGGGTCCATATGGGTCCAATCTACCCAAAATGACTCCTGGCATAACTGATATGATCTCTGTGGAAAACACCTGGAGAGTTCCAATAGTATTACAAGCCAAGGTGGGAAAGTAGACAAAGTCCAGAATTGTACCTCTCTTTGAGGTGAGACATCCACAAGCACAAAACAAAACAATACATAAGTCAGTGTATTATGGATCAGACTTCAGGGTTCATTGCTGTGTATTGCATGTTATACACAATGGACTCTACTGCATTTAATTCGCTCATCTATGGACTTATTTAGGATATACTTTTTAAAAGATAATTTTGAAACTTTACTTCACTACAGAGATACTTTGCATCATCAGGGCCCAAGTACTGTGGGGGATCCAGATCTTTATACTAGCCTACAACTTCTATTCTCCAACACTGTCCTACTTTATTGATAGGCTATAGATGGGCTATACAAGCAATCATTACAGAAATTACCAGAAGATAGATCTGTATCAGAAAAGGATTAAATTAATTGTCTGGATAAATATATATATGATCTACCATGAAAGTAAGATAACATTACTATAAAAGAAATGTAGAATTATTGACTAGCTCACTGGTTGATCAAATCTATTTTTTATGTTATTTCTGGTTTGAGTTAGCCTAGTAACTCAAAAGTCCATTTTACCTCAAGAATAAATCTTGCAGTATTTGGTCCCACATCTGGTTCTCTTGTTATTCTCACCAGGGTAAGAAGTAGGGTGTTAGATTGTGTAACTTGGTGGGGATCGAGAGAGCAAGAGAGAGAAAGAGAGTGAGAAAATTAGTGATCTAGTCATGTTGTGTTTTGTCCTTTCCCCTTTTTCATGTGTAAGTAGTTTTAGTAACAACTTGGTTTCTGTTGCTTGGAGGGAGTGACCCTTAAAGTGACTGGTTGCTTGTTGGTTGTGTGTACTTTTACCAATGTTGTGTAACTAAATTTGGAGAAACAGGGTGAAAATATATTCAAACAACATTGGCAACCTCTAATCTCACATTTACATATTGGTTTAATAGTCGGGTTAATACCAACTGAAGGTTTTGTCCTATAGTGTCTCTTTTTAAAATCTTTAATTCATTTTATGTCAGGATTTACAAAAATAAGGACCCAAATGCAGACTAAAACTCAGTGATTAACAAAAAGTGAGTTTTAATGAAAAAATGCTGATAGTTCAGAAAAACCCAAAATGCAAAGTTTAACAAAATAGAAAATCAAAAATAGCAAAAAACCAAATACCACAAACCAAAAAGACACAGCGCACAGGAACAATGACTGGACCAGGGGATGACAAAAGCACAGGGGAGCAACAACAGACGATCTGACAAGGACAAAGGGAAAATATAGAGATTATATACACACTAGGATAATGAGACACAGGTGGGGCAATCACAAAAGGAGGGAAATTTGACAGGAAAGGGGTAGACAAAACACAAAACTGGATTTACCAAAATAAAACAGGAAACACAATGAGACAAATTACGTGTACAAAAACCTAGGGCACTTTACACTTAACTTAGATACTAACTGAACTAAAACTACTCCAGTGACTAATCATGACAATTTAAGATATACAGCTTTTTTCCTGACTTTCCAATAATGGACATCATTGGTCAGCATGCCCAATGACACCTTACTTTGAACTCAAAAATGAAAATTGTGCTTTTATGCCATATTTCCACTGCAGTTTGTGGTTCAACTTTTATTGGCTTGGAACCTTTAACAATAATTATAACTGATTTTGCATTTTTAATTTTGTGGCCAGTACCTGTCTGCCCCTTTTTTGATATTACCTTATCTGGGGTTCAACACAAGTTGAACCAATACTAAATTACTGAGCGAGAACACCTCAAACTCCAGATTTGTCAGGGAGAATAATAACTAGAACTATTACTAACATGATACAAATATTGTACACACTGGCTGCAAATCGTGACTTGTATGTTTTTTATTCACCTGACCTAGATTTTAAGAATATGGCAGCCTGCAAAACCGAACCATGGTCAGTTAACAAAGTGCAGATGTTCTGTTGCTTGAATGCTAAAACAGGGAAAAGAAAGGGAAAGGGACTTTAAAAGAAAGGCTAGTACTGATATGTTTTATTTGCATGGTAAACCAACTAAAGTTATACTGCAAGGTTGAGTTTTTAAGGTTTTTTTTGGAGGGAGGCAGAGTATCAAGTTAGATTTTTCGTACCTCTCTAACAATCTGAAATTCTTAAATAACAGCTTTCTCAGTGCCTCTAAATATTAATTTGTGCAAACCTTTGATTCCTACAAGACATATTTTACTGAATTGGATACAACCTTTTATATCTTTTCAGCAAACAAGTACCTAATATGATTGTACAAAAATGATGGTTGTATTTCAGAAACAAAGGCAGAACAAGTGTAAATTTGTTTTAGTGCTGCAAAGAATGCTCGTTGAGTGGGACTTTGATGCTGGAAATTGTTGTCATCTTGGGTTGTAAAATGCGCAACGGCGGCGCATACACATGCAGCAGCCGGTGGCTCCCTCAACTTTAGCATAACAAAACCAAAAATGAGCAATCA
>JAPZDZ010000025.1:26446418-26464346 GCA_029783805.1 Acanthurus tennentii | reverse complement strand
AATACCCTAAAGCTATACAACAACAATATACAGCAACAAAAGCGCCATGAGATGTGAATTAAGTTTTTCATTTATTGCATTTATTGTAGCAATGTAATTTCACTCACCGACATGACTTTACCACTTCGTTTTTCCCATCTTTTTGCCGAGGGACGATGGGAAGAGGTAGAGTATTTTGGGGAGGATTTCTATATTTGAGATTGTTGGCCAGGGCTTGACCTTTGTGGGCGGGGCTGGATGTCCAGCCCCGCCTTCCTGCAGGCTGCAGCCGTTACCCCCTCAGATCTTGACCACTATGTGTACCCATTGTTACAGTTGCTAACGTAGGATTGGACAGTAGCAGTTTGAGGGAGGGGCTTGGCAAGTTTTTTTGGGGTGGGGGTTTGTGTTTTTTTGTGTTTTTTTGTTTTTTTTCTGAATCATAGTCAAACGCCGGAGATCCGGCATGGTGCCGGAATACTGCAAGCCCTGCCCTATATTTGTGCTTCTCTGCCTCCTTGTCTGCTGTTATCATATCTTGTGCTATAGGGCTGGTCACAACTTGTTAATAATGTCCTGCTAGCTCCCATTGGCTGGGGGGCTGCACCACCCTACACAAAGGTTGCCACCCAAAAACATCCTGAACACAGCAAAACAGCAAGAAAATAGGAAATACAGGCAGGGGGCAGTGTCTCTGTAGAAAAACCAAGGGGCAACCTTCTCACTTCCGCATTGAAACCAACCAGGAAGTACGGATTGCAATTTCTCGACTGACCGCTTGAGGCTCCAAAAGGGAGCAAATTCTCATTGGAGCCCATGTTAAAATGACCAACTTTAGAGCAACTTTAGAGAAATAAACATATTTATAGCCTGGTTCAAAATACGTTTTTTTGGCTACAGCTTCTCTACCATCTCATGAAAACTCTGAGGGAGGGGTATTTTTTTATAACTCATTCGTTTATTTTACATTTAAGCTTATAATTCGTCTGTTTTTGCATAAATTAGGGCGTGGTCACACAGTGACAGCTAGCAAGGAGCTGCCTAGCTGAGTGGGTTTAATATTCGTCCTTCGACCCCGCCTTAGCTCCACCTCTTTTCCCATATTTGGTTTTTTGTCATTAAGGTGGGCTTTGGGTTGAGTCAGGAGCAAGCAAATGGCAGTGCCCAGGACGAGATTTCTGAGGGTTCACATTGGCTCAGGCAGAAACCAACGGGTGACGTCACGGAGAGTTTGTCCAGTGTTTTATACAGTCAGTGAGAAAAACACATCACCACACACTTCTAGTGGGTCATCAAAGATGTTTAAGAGAAATTACTTTTTTATGAGTCTATACATTGTTTTTTAAGGAAATTTTGCATATGACACCTTTAATTATGATAGAATTTCTGTTTTAAATTAGTACTCCACTCCTTTTAACAACAACACTGGCTACTTTGCATAGTGTAAAATGCAATAGATAGCTGAATCCCAGTCAAGAAATCCCAAATATAAGCTATGCTTTATTTAGGCAAAGTTCTTTATTCAAAGCTACACTAGTCCTATTTTATATTAACAACAGACCAGATGGCTTTATGTAATTTTAAAAATGGCCACTCTTTCTCTAAAAATAAGATTGACCATTTCAGCAGTGCTAAAAAGTAGTGCTTTACTAGTGCTGTTAAATAAGATCACCACAAACTAATAGAAATACAGCATTGCACCAGGAGTACCAGCTGCACTGACCATAAGTTTGGCAGCAGGGTAGGTTGCACTTACACACTGTAGGTAAACTCAGACCTAATAGCAAATATTTGACCTGTGAACCTCAAGTGGTTGCGCTAACCATGCTGAAACATATGAATCATGTATTGGAACAGATATCAAACATTTTCGAACTATTGCCCAGCCCTGGTCTCTCACACTTGGCCTTACTTGGTCTTACTTAAAAGAAAATGGTAGTTCAACTTCTGTTGGTGTGAATATATATGGCAGCTGTTACACCATTTTTCCTTTTCGCTGGCCTTTAAAAGAAGAGAAAGTCTGTGTTCCCAGAGTCAGTTAGCTTCTATTTTGGGTTGAACCCATTGTCCATGCTTTTCCTTATCTCCTGTGTTATCAAGCACATGGTTCGATCAGTGCAGTCTGTTTGGTGATTAAATGTATGTGCTTCTCCTTTTTTAAGATTTGAACACACATTAGCAATTATTTGTCTCACTGACAGACAAAGTAAGATTGGCAACAATTTCCTCTCTTGGAGAGGCAACACAGGCTCCCTTGACTGTCATGAAGAGTGTATTGACTTCAGTTCTCCTCCTAGGTCCATCCTAAGCCACTGCATCTTTCATGTCTCCCATGCAATGGCTTCCTGTAAGTTTTTCATTTTTCTAACAAGGTACAAAAGACCCATCAATTTTTTCTTGTATCTTTAAAATGTAAATTTAGGTAAGAGAGGCATTTTGGACCTTATAATATCAGGCCCAAGGTTCATTCATGGTTGCATCAAGACAAGACAGGAGGAATGTTTATTCATCTGTCAGTGAAAAAGCACATGATTGATATCAGGTTAGAAACAAGTAAAGTATATTCAAATGATTTGAGTCACTTTATTTGAAGTTAAAACTTAAATACACATTAAAATGGTTAAATATGTGAGCGCATATTTTTTTTCCGATTTCAGCCCAGGCCAAAACTTCTCATTCTCCAAAATTTAAAATGCTGGCTTGCTGTAACAAAGCGCACAAGGTAAACAGCTTTTACACTACAGCGCCTCAAGCCAGTCCAGTGAAGATCTGTATCTTGTGTCAACTTTGAATAATTTATCCATCTTGAGTTGGGCAGGTAATGCATACAAGAGTGTAACATTACAACAAATGATGGTGTCTCTTGGTCAGAAATTTCAACATCATAAGTGGCAGTAGTTAATACTGTTAGAGTGGTCTAAAAATATCTTTCCTGTCTACCTAATCTTATGGTATAGTGGCGAAACCTGAAAACTGTTGTGAAATCCCTCAGTTTCAACTTAAAATGATTCTTGAGTACAACAGATACCATAATAAAGCATGATAATTCTGAAAATTTTAGGTTTTGTGAATGTTCAAGTTTAAATGGGGTCTGCAGGACAATGGACGTCTGGTTTCTCAAAATCTCAAAGATTCCAACTCGGTTTCAGAAATCCCTCAGCAGACTGCCATTCTAAAGCTTATTTGGCCTACTTGCATTAGTAGAAAACTGAGGAGATAATGTTACTGGTATAATGTATTTGGATATATTATACCGGTAACACTAACATTATATTTTTCTGCATTGCCACTTGATTGGCATCCTGGTGTGTGCGGGTGTTGCAACAGGTGGACAAAGTTTGCCTTGAAATTAATGTAAAATACACACATCAGACACCTGGTGGTATACAAACATGCCTTGCTTATCACAGGGGATGTTAAACAAAGAGCAAATACGACTTCCCAAGAGCTTTTTTGTGGAAAAAAGTGATCCAGAGCTTAAAATAGTCAAATTCTGAGAATGATACATTCAGTTTATGGTATTTTGTACAGTACAGTTCAGTGCACTGCTTTCATTTATGAGATGGAACGTGAAGCCTCTGGCACCAGAATGGATCCCTGCATCTGCTACCCTGCCAAAAGAACTAGTGTACTATCCAGGGGCAGCTAAAAATAAGACTGCCCTTGCAGATAGCACTAAATCTCATCTTCTGAAGGACAATAAGTATTGCTTTTTTGTCTCTCAGGAGTGTGTTGTGGGGACTGTGGTGTGAGATTGGACACATCTGCAGACTCACAAATTCAAGTGCTAATTGGAAATAATTAATCTGTGGCTATCTGAACTGTTTACCCATAACATAAAAGTGGTGAATAACCTATACACACATTTTTTCATACCTTTACAATCACAGATACACACACAGCTTGCCCACGTTGGAATTGCTCTAAGAAAAGCTACTGTTATTTTTCCTGGGATATGGTTTGAAATTAATCCTTTATATGAGACTTATGCACTTTTTCAACCATTTATGTAGAGATATTCTTAGATCCACAGGCACACAAACTGATATAACACTTATATCATGCTTGCTCAAGCTCAGTAAAAATAGTCCCAGAGTTGGCATCTGATGGCCCTAAGTCCTTTTGCTTTTTTTCCCCCTGTCACTAAACCCTCATTGAAAAATAGGGCCAGACCCTGTGAGAATGTCCCTGCACTGGCTCCCTATGTCTGACATGAGCCACCAAGGAGCTTTCTGTACATCATTGCTGACCCCAATACATCACCAACACTCCCGTTCTCCCATTTAGAAAAGAGTCAAAGTCACTTTGACCAGACACACAAGAGAACTGCTTCTATTCTTGTCAACAAGGATTACTTGCTATCCTAACCCTATGTAATTATGATTAATGAGGGGAATCACTTCAATTGCTCTTTGACTCTCTGACTTAGACACTCATACAAGCTACTGCTCACTCACTTTGCTTATTGATAATTTATTTTTAAATTTGTATTATTTTTTCTGAACCAAGTCGCATTCACCATTTCATGTTTAGAACAGAAGGACCAAATGGACCACTGCTATTACTGGTATACTGTATTTCATGCTGTGTAACCTTACACAAATAGATAACGGAAATGAGACATTCTGTCAAGCAAAATAAAATCTCTTCCATTTAGGTAATTTCTTGACGAGCCCCACTAGCAATTTCTCTGGCCTGAAGTATTAAGTCAGTCAAAAACAGATTTTCTGACATCTCTAGCATAAAATGAAAACCAAAAACAAACAAAAAAACAATGTTTTGCATAGAGTTTGATCAAGATGATCAAAAGGCTATATTATTACTGGAACAATTCAAGTACAACAAATCTCTGCCTAAAAAAATTGATAATAAAATAAAGTCTGTCATGTCTTTAAAATAGAATGATCAAATGCAAAATTAAAACTAGAGTACCGACGAGAGAAGGTCACTAAATAAAGATGGTGTCGCTCGATCCATTAACAGTTATGGCCAACGAATCGTTTTATTTTTTTTTATTGCCACTACTTCCGGTACTTCACAGCTAACTTGGACCTCTTCACACACAGGATCGATTGTCGCATGGTGCTCTATATTTGCACTGTTTGTCTGATCGCGCCACAGTCTCTGAGACACCCTGAATAATTAGTGTAAAATGTGCTGGTAGTTTCTTTCACTTTTGAAGACATGGAGCCTCCGGACTTTGAAGCCATGAACTTCACGGTGGAACCGCCGTCGGCAGGGTACCCTGTGTGTGGGGACTGGAGGGAGGGCTCAGAGGGCTCCGTATTTCACCTCGCCAATATATTCCTTTTCTTAGGCTTCATGGGCGGTAGCGGTTTTTATGGACTAATCTATCTGTTCTCCTTCCTGACTCTTGGCTTCCTGTGCTCCATATTCTGGGCATGGTCGGACCCCTGCACAACGGATTCTTTTTTATGGAGTTTGGCGCTCTTCGTGGTGTGTTTGGGTCAAGTCCTGCATGCCTCCTACAGGCTGAGGAGCGTCTCATTCGACAAGGAATTCCAGGAGCTTTATAACTGCGTGTTTAAAAAACTGGGGGTGTCACTTACACATTTCGGAAAGATAGTGGCCTGCTGTGACGGAGAGATCCACACCATAGACAAGGACCACTGCTTCGCCATGGAGGGAAAAACAGCAATTGATAAGTTGTCGGTGCTCCTGTCCGGCAGGTGCCTACATCATCTCTGACTGGCGCTAAACTGCACGACAATCGGTGTTGCTTAATGCTAAAATGTCAAATAAAGAAGAAGACTTAACAAAGAATGATTTTCAACCTAACCATTTGGCATTGATATGTTAAATTTAAGTGCTGTGTCGGTCCAAATACCCCAGTATTTGGTCATTATTTAATGTACAGACGCTGAAAAAGTAAGGCGTGCCTCATCATTGAATACTCCGTCGCCTCTCTTTGCCCCGGCATAGATACTGCAACAGCTGACTGATGACAGAGAACAAGGCTTGCTTCAGTTCAGTCTCTTATTTTGCCCGACTGATTTGATGTGAAACTGAGCTCAGTGTCATTATACTTACCACCCCATGATTGTACTTAGACTAAAACAGCTACTGACTAAACTTTTGCATTCATATTATTCAAATGATGACATAAACTGCAACTGTCACTTATATTTCATTTTTATATTGTACATAAAAGTAGAAAATAAAAATACTTTTTACGCTTTTTATATAAAGCTGTTCCTGTTTCCCAAGCTACGGCCACAAGAAAATAACATAATATAGAATATTAGGCCAGAACAAGTAGAGCCCCCTCACATAGCATAACAGACTTTCAAAACCTTAAACCACTTCCAAAATAAGTTTTACTGGAGCACAGCCGCTCCATCTAATGATGGCTGTATTTTAATTATATTGGGAATAGTTGGTTTGAGTTTTGGCCCTTTGATGTTACTGTAGCTGGTCAGTGTTAGTGTTAAAGATGTAGAGTACCAGACTGAGCAAGGACTCTTCTCATTTCCGTTTCATGCCACCTTGTCTTCCATCTACTTCGTCCTCTCGGTCCTGACCAGCACACTATCTTGAAGGATATTTCAAGTATTAAAATGCATCTGAAAGAAGAAATGGGTGAAGAGAGATCAGGCTTGCCAGAGGAGCTGTGATCAGCTCCCATGATATAAAAAAGAGGTGCAACACCTAGCTGGAAAAAACTCATCATGGTGGGAGCGACCCAAACTTTGCAACCCCCTGCTGTTTTTGTCGGGCCTCGAAAGCACAGTTCTGATGACTTAGTTGGCAGTAGACAGATATAGACATGAGAGTTTTTGATTGGCACTTTTTTTTACTCTTTATTCGTGGAGTAAATATGTAGGTTACCATGAACACTGTTACCCTTATCTGAGAGATATAAAATACAGTGATATGCTAAACAACAATGGACAGATGATGCCGCTATGCCACACACCATATTTAAGCGACATTGCTTGAAAATGAAAGCTTCAAAGTAAGGATGTGTTATTCTGTTAAATGCACATTGCCTCAGCTCCTCTTTCCTTGTGTGCCCTCAGTGCCTCCTCTGCTCACATCTCTGGTGGGAGTGACTAAGATGCAGCAAGGAGCAGGGGGAGCAGGCAAGCAGAGAAATCAGTTTAAATGTCAACTGGCCTACAACAAGTGAGCTTGTCCCTGCCTGTGGACAGCCAAAAGTGGTGGATGAACATGTTCTGTAAACAGATGTTTCCATACAAAAAACACCGCAATATAGGGCCATGCATAAACATGCCAGTCTAATATTTACATCTGATTGAGTTAAGAGGACTGAGGTTGAGAGGTAGACATGACTGGAATAGTGTAAATAGAAAAATAAAACAAGGTCATCTCTTGGAATTACTGAACAGACATACACAAAGAAATGGTTAATGGATAATGGATAATGAACACCACATGGTTTAGTTGCTTCTGTTGCCAAACAAAGTAACAAATTGATGTATGCCGTATGAACAGCGAGACATGTGTAATTGTAAAGCTTTAATTTTAAACACACATTCATGAACCATTTTTATACAGATTATTAGCCTAACGATATCTGCAATACTGAATATCCCTCTTAACATATCAAAAAACTACTTAACTTGCACTTTGATATGTCGTAAAGCAGCTCCTGAACTCCATCTTTCCTTTTTGCCATAAATCGTCTGTCTCCCATGCTAAAATTAATGAAAAATAAGAAAAAAGGTAGAGGTGTCTGCCATCAAAAATATATCTAGCTACACAGGCATAGCAGATACCAACCCTGCGACAACTTAATGTTGCAGATGCTCATGCACACACAACAGCCTACTAAATAATAAACTAATGGTTACCCGCATGAACTGTTAGGATGTTTTCGACCTCATCAACATGCCACCAACATCTACTGAATGGCTTTCTTGCTAGGAATTCGAATTCGATTCTGGTTTTGCAGTTTGAGGGGGCACAACAGATATTAAAAACACTGACCAATTTAGGTATTCATACTCGTTTGAGTCTTACAGCATTTAATGACAATGAGAACAATGTAGATTTCTTCATTCTTATAAGCACAGCATTGTGTAAATGTGTATTATGTATTTTTTGTTTTTTGGCATAAAGAGAGCTTCTGATTAACTATGATGTATTTACCCTGTTCACATCTACAGGATCACCAGTGAACCACTGAAGCTATTGACTAAGCACAACTTATTATGCATTAATACTGATACATTTGTAATAGGCTGGAACAAGTCAGGTTATGCTGTGTAGTGTTGACTTACCCCTTATGTCATACCATAAGCCACAGGAAATTGCATCAGCTCATGTAAAACTGTACATCTGTTGTCTTACAGAATCCGTGTGACTCTTAATGGAGAGTTTCTTCATTACATCTACCCTTTACAGTTTCTGGATTCTCCTGAGTGGGACTCTCTCAGACCGTCAGAGGAAGGTGTATTCCAGGTACAGTTTAACTCATTTGCATGTGTTAAAATAAATTTCATGCATTAATAAATCAGGAATGTCGCTTCACTAAATCCTGTGTCAGTCATGTCAAGTTTTTCTTTCTATAACCCTAAATTAAATATTTACATATATATTGAGCCTGGTATATACACAATTTCTTTGGCCTAAAGACCCTAAAAGACCCTTTTCTGAATATTTATTATTATAACATGTTATCACGCAAAAGAATGACATCAATAAAAATCATTAATGATGACTGCATTCCATTTAGGTGAGCCACTTCAGGGGTCATGTGTTGTAAGGGGTGGGGCACTTTACTCAGCCAGAGTGTGGCAAATATGTATATTCTGAAATGTTTCCATCAAAAATACAGATGCAGTAGTGTCAAGCGTACTACCATAGGGGATGTACCCAATTATTCCACTGAAAAAAATGCATTATACATAGTAAATTTGCATTGAAATCAACATAAGAGGAGAGTTTTGCAGTGTGTTTGGTTAAAAGGAGTTCATAGAGGTAAAAGCGGTAACAGCTGCTTGGAGCTTTTGAGACTTACGGCTAAACAGTGAACCATGGTTTTATGTAACAACAAAAAAAGTTCACAACAAATGAAAGTACTGCAGTTTATTAGAGTTTGGAGGTAGAAGTGTTTTGAGTTTGGAGTTGCAGTATCTTTTGACAATAAAAATGTAGTTAGGAACACTGTGCGCCTTGCATGGAAATGCATCCCATATCCTGATTTTATCTAGATATGACTAAATCTGATTAACATATACACCTGGAATCAGTATGTGGCTCCAGTGTCCACACAGAGATCTGATTGCTCTGTCTAGCTTCTTCTTCTCTTTCTTTTCTTCTTCTCGACACCCTTCTCTTGTCTGCATGGGTCAAAAAATACAACAAAACAAACAAACAAAAAAGAGAGTAGTCATTCATTAAGCTGCACTGTGGATGTCTGTAATGCTGAAGACAAAAGCAGATGGAAATTCTGTTTTATCCAGCTGCTTTTGTTTGAGCTGACAGTGTTTACAGAGGACAATTTCGCTGTTTGGATCTCAAATCATCCTACATGCGTCTTGAGTGCAGTTATGATGTATTTACCCTGTTCACATCTACAGGATCACCAGTGAACCACTGAAGCTATTGTCCAAGCACAAATTAGTTAGATTTGAGTATTTAAATTCAAGACTTTTATTAGACATGATTGACATTTTTAAATTTGTTCGGTTATCCACTAACAAATTCACCAATCCATATACAGGCTTTTGCCCTATTAGTTTTCTACTAAAAGCTTTTCCATTTAGCTATTTCAAAAAGGCAAGAAAAGGTAGATGTTAATGGGCTAAAAACTGATTCAGTTTACTTGATTAGTAATATATTAAATATAATCAGTGGGTTCAGTATGTTTTAGGAATTAGTAAAGGCCCCTCTGTTTTTATCTTTAAAGTCCATCAGTTTTTGAACAAATCAAGGTGATGACAAGTCTGAACATATATTAGACAATTAACATAGGAGAAAATCTACACACAAGATGATTATCAAATCTTAATTGTTTTAAAAGGAGGGAGACCACAGACATAGAGACAGTTCCATCTGTTTTTTTCAGCATTATAATCTTCTGAATACACACACTCACACACACACACACAGACGATTTCACATCAGCAATACCACAGTTTGATCAGAGTTGTAATTACTCTAAATCATCATTTAACTGAAATGCATTAATTCCACCTTGTTTTCTGTCAACCTCATTTTTAGTTATCATTTATTGCTTCTCTTTTATTCCTCACAGGTGACCCTGTGTGCTGATAACACCTGCCGATATGTGGCATGGAGGAGGAAAAAACTTTATCTACTTTTTGCTAAGCATCGCTACATAGCCAAGATCTTTGCCCTGGTTGTGCGCAATGACATCGCAGAGAAGCTCTACTCCCTCAGTGACAAGGCTTTTGACAAGTCCGGGCAACGCTATGATCTCCGCTTACCAAGTTACTGTCACATGCCGGCGACCGAAATAGAAAAAACAGGTGGCTTCCTGCAAGTGCCAGTTCAAGGGGAAAGGACGGCTTGAACGCTCTCTCTCTCTCTCACACACACACACACACACATGGGTTAACTTGAAAAGCACTTGAATGGATCTCTACATGTCAGAATTGGAGTCACCTACGTATGCAAAGTGATGTATTTTCTCCATATAGGATAAGGGAATGTGAAGAGGTGGTATCCTAGGCAACATGACAACTGAAGCTATGATTTTGAGTGTTGATATGTATTTTTGATTCACTGATTTAAATTGTATACTGAAGCAGAACATTTAGCTCCTCATGAGATCCTCAGTGCTCCACAGACAGACTTCTTGCTGTTCTGACCATTTTTTATTCAACTTTCTAACATCTGTTTAATTTGAACATCCATTTTTTCATCACAGTCATGCAACACTTTGCCAAATGGGTTAATTTAGCTGGAGACCTTCTGACCTGTCTTAATTTGAATCTCTGCTCACATGTCCACAGAAAAGTATAATTCAAGATTTGGACCGAGGGGATTTTGTAAAAGTTTGTTTCTGTATGAAAATGGTTTTAAGCTCATGACACATGCTGGTAAACTATGGTGTAACTAAGCTTAAAGGAAAACAGCTGCACTTATCAACTTTGTAGAGATGCCTTTATTCAAGTATGAATTTAAAAGCTACTTGCTCAGTTGTAAACATACATTATAAATGTTAAGTAAAATAAACAGATCGCTGCACAGGCCTTTACCATGATTTAACCAACAAATTAAATTAGTGTACGTTATGAATGTAAAATGCAAATGTAGAATGTTGATGTAAATTGGCTAATTGTGTCTATGCTGTACTGTAAAAATAAATTGTTATTTACTGTATAGACCTGTCAGTATTGTAACCATCTATTGTTGAATAGGGTTTTATTGTTTGTTTTTTTGTAAGCCTAATATAAAGTAAGTTCCCTCATGAAAGTTGATTCTCTATTATTGTAGTTCAACACAAACTTAAATGAAGACGTACTGCGATTTTCCTTTGTCCTTTGTTTTAACTGGATGGAGTTTGCTCAGTTGTCATGGAGTTGACCCAGAAGTTCTGTCACGATATTTAAAAAAAACAAAATCATACATATAACCATAAAATCGTAAAAACAGAGAGCTCTTAAAATGTAAATGAGTTTTCCTCCAATTCACTAAGAACAAAGAACTAAAATAAAAGGCCTTGGCTATACGATTGTACTTCTTTTCCCATTTCAGATGGCGAGGCCGCTGTGTGCTCTGTCGCCCCCTGTCGGAGCTTCCGGTAACAGCGCTCTCGCCTTACTGCCCATTTTAGTCTCTGCCTGTCATTTGAGAGGAATACGCGACGCACATTGTGCAGCCCCCCCTCTCAGTGTCCAGCAGTGTCTCAAGTCTTTGACAGAAATCATTCTTCATTGTCTTGCTGTTCAGACTCACATCCCGTTGGCTGCTGCTTCATCGGTAAGTAACTTTGCGTTTTCCTCTCGATATACGAGCAGTTAGAAAGTTGCAGCTGTGAGAAATTCCTTTGTGAGAAGGCTGCGTGTGAAACCCCGCATCTATTTTTATAACTGAGCCCTCCAGTGTCGGATCTCATCGGCCTGAGACAAAAAAGAAGCAAAAAACAAAAACAAAACAAACAAACCAGAGCTGATAAAGTGGTGGTGGGTGTGGGTGTGTGTGTGTGTGTGTGGGTTGATGGAAGGTGAACATTTTACATCATTCTAAATATATTTCAGTAATTATTTGGGGATCCATGGAGACTTATTTTATTTTAGCAGATCAGAGGAACATTGATAAAGATTTCCTCTGTTGGTAATGTTGAAATGGTTCCATGGTTACCGTGATTCTGTGATGAACTGCCGTCTGGAAATACTGTATTACATTTTTATCCGACGTATTTTGTTTTTGTATTTGCACCGTCAGGAAGACTCTTAAAACTCTTTCAAGTAATGAACAAATCCAAAATGTATGACTGCATGCAAATACAGAAGGTGAGGCATAACAAGTCGAGTATAAATTTAAGCAATATGCACTATTATGTAAAGACATGGTCCAGGAAGATAGCCAGTAGGATAAAAACTGAGATGCCCTCAACAAACTGCTTATTACGAATATTAATTAGAATGGCCTACATTTCCTTTTATTGCAAAATACTATATCCATAAGAATAGACATTTATTTATTATTTGGCATAAAGCTTTTTTAATCTGCAGAGCATTAT
The DNA here is from genome assembly GCA_029783805.1 of Acanthurus tennentii. Classification (NCBI taxonomy): domain Eukaryota; kingdom Metazoa; phylum Chordata; class Actinopteri; order Acanthuriformes; family Acanthuridae; genus Acanthurus; species Acanthurus tennentii. The sequence goes on along the minus strand of JAPZDZ010000025.1, from coordinate 26,451,670 downwards.
AACCCATTTTTACTCATTTTGGGGTTTTCTGGGCCACAATCTGCTCTTAACCTGTTTTTTTTGCAGCAGCAGTGTCAGCGACTAGCTGCTTCCAGTTATAAAAGATCGTCTGTACAGAAAACAGCAGACACACACCACATTCATATAAGATCGCTCAGACTGCTTGAGAAATATTCACATTAGTCTCATTGTTGTAATGAGTTGGAGATATGGAATATTTTCTTAAAGCTGCAATGACTACCATTTGACAATAAGAAAGTGTCAACAAAACTATAACAAAATAGCTGCAACAACTGCTGGCTGTTTCATTTAAATCCAACCCAATATTAACTGCAACTCAGTCCATTCAGCCAATTACCATGAAGTTACACAGTGTACCTGGTTTTCACTTGTTAACAAAACAACAAAAATGTAGCACCATACAGTTTTTGGAAACTTAGGTTATTTCCAAGGGAGTAGGTTTGATTTTGACATTGGTGGGGACACAAGTGCTCCAAGGCAGCACTCCTGAAAGCTGATGTTTTTTTGGAAATTTGCAATTGTAATTTCACTTCATGTAGAGCTGATCAAACAAGCAAACAATCGAAGTCAGAAAAAATTCAGTAATTGACATGTTTACAATGTATATCTGAATATCTAAAGAGAATACAAGAATTTAATATCTATACAACAAAACATTTGTAAAGACATCTGTATTGTTAAGCCTCTGCAGTTATATACCCTTGCAGTAACTTACACTTTGACTCCTAAAGAAGTGTCTTATGTCCAGTTTTCTTTTCTTTGACATCCTTCAAATTCTAATTACCAAGCACACACACACGCACGCACGCACGCACGCACGCACGCACGCAACAGACACAAATACAAATGTAAATGTAAATGACACCAATGATTAAAATCATAATATTCATGTTGATTTCCTTAAATAATTTTTCAGTTGCCCTCCCTACTTACACTCGCAGTTGCAGATACATGCACTTCCTCCTGTCCTGTCCAACTAACCGGTTACAAGCATTGACCGGTTGCAGAGGCGGGACTTCTAGCAGAGACCGACTGTTAACCTTTTGTGTGCCATAATCATTGACTAAACACTACAGACAGCGGTTGTTTTGATAGTGACTACACATTAGTGGCTGGATATTGGTAGGGACATGTCCCTAGCGTCCCTACCCAATTCTAAGCCCCTGGTTATTTCTTTAGTGTATTAGTGGTCGAGTCCATCTTCAGATTAATCCAAGTTGGGATAACAAGAGGAATTTACCATTCTTTCTGTTCTGCAAACTTGGCGCTATCTGGTGAACAATGTGGAGCAAGAAATGGGCCACTAAACAACCAGATTTTTCGGTTCTAAGTCACATAAGACAGAAAGCATAAGTAAAAGCAATTATTCTCAACGAAAAATCATAATTGATAAACTTGTACTATTTCATTTCAGACCTCTGAAAGGAGGTCTGAAATGAAATAGCTCCGGACAATAATGTACCCTAACAGAACAATCAAAAATGATAACAGAGTGTATTTTAAAAAGAAGCTAAAAAAAAATCAGTGACCAACATGTAACCTATTTACCCTGAATAATTTTTTTTCCGCCATTCACATTTTCTTCTACCTTGTCCTAGTTTTCAAGGAGAGCGATCTGCAAGATGTCTTCTCCCCCCGAGCTGCCCCCTCTCCTCCTCACCACGCTGCCCCCCTTCCCCTCAGCCACTTCAGGGGTCCAGGCTGTGGTGCTCAATGCCACCTCATGCCAGGAGTGGGAGCAGACCCACCACCTCCTCTTCCATCTGGGGAACCTGGCCCTGCTGCTGGGCTTGGCCATTCCAACCACCCTGGGCCTGCATATGATTCTGCTGCGCCTCCTCCTGATGACAGGTCTGTGCACAGCACGCTGCGCTCATGGCATTCCTGTGGTGATAATACTGTCGCTGGAAAAATTAAAGATAACAAATTTATCACACCTAAACATTCTATAATTTATTGCCACAAGCTTGTTAACAATTTTCTTTAGTTTTTTCAACAATGGAAATATTTGGCTCTTTTAAAAAGTTGTCATGCACAAAGAGGGAACTCCTCAACAGAGCTGAGGCCTTAAAAGGCTCTGACAATGAAAGATAAGGGAAGGAGAGAATGGCGGATGGAAAAACCACTTCCAACATGTTTATCTTTTGCTTGGAAGGAGAGTGGAGACAGGAAGTAGCAGGACTTATGGGTAATGTGGTTATAAAGTTCATTTATTTAGACTCTTTTGGCATGAGTTAGTCTCAAAGGGTTTTAGAGAGAAAAAGAAACAGATAGAGGAAAAAGGAAGTATACACTAGCAAAGCTCAGTAGTTAATTTGTGGGGTAACTTACAAAGCAAAATGGGTGCTAGACTGGTCAGAAAATATGAAATATATCAAAACATAATGATTAAATGCAAAAATCAATCAGTAATATAAAATAAATACACTTTTGTAAGTGGAAGCTGAATTAAGAATTTTAAGGCCCAGTGTGTTTAACATCTGCTACTCCTAAAATAATAATATAACAGTACAACTATAATTCTGCAAGTACATTACATGCCTTTGGGTGACAAATTTGTTTCCAGTGGTCTGAATGAACACTTTTTTACTTACAGTGTCTCAAACTAAATTTTAATGTGTTTTCTTGTTGGTGCACTGGTTGAGTTTTTATTTGTTAACCTTTTAATGTGAAATTCTTCATTGTGAAAAATAACATCTTTTAAGATGTAATAATTTACACATTTTCATATAAATAGGCATAAAGTAGTTCTGCTGCTTGGATGTTGCTAAATCGAACAATGGGAACAACAGATGCAGTTTGATGACATATTAAAAAGTTGTAAACAATCATGGGATTTGTATATGTTAAAAAAACACAATTGTAGTGAAAATCTATCTGACTGACTCAAAAGAAATGAAATGTTCACAGATGAGGTAACATTTTAAAGTTTTACCAACTTTGTTCCTTGATTGTTAGCATCAAAATGAAATGCAATATTACCTTGAATGGAATTTGAAATTTCCTCTTTGAGCATTGGAGAAAATGTAAGTAAATAACACAAAATAAACAACTAAAATTAAGTCATTTTTTGACATATGCTAGACTAAAATACTCAGCTTTGAATTCAGACTTAAAAAAAGAGTCAATATTTAATTTTTAAATATAAATTCATAATGATCTGTCTCTTGAACTCTGTACAGGATGTGGTCTCTTCGTTGCATGGGCAACTTTGTACAGGTGCAACCTGGATGTGATGGCTTGGAATGTGGTATTTCTGGTGGTTAACTTCATGCACTTGTTCTTCCTCCTGTACAAGCGCAGACCAGTGAGTTTATCATCAACATGTTCTCATTTACATTCTAACAATATTTTTACAATCACTTTACATCGAGGCCATTCAAGTGTTTCACCAAATTGAAATACTGATTTTGGTGAACCACTGCCTAAGTTTAGTGCTTAGTTTTTCATTGCTGTCTTGGGCAAGAAACAGCATATCCTCCTGCTTATGATAATCAGATGCAGATAAAATCCATGGGTGCTACCAGGAGAATAAGTGTAAATAAGGGGCGACCAGTAAACTTACAGAATCAGACCAAGACTTTTCCGTAGACAAGGAGTCCCCCTCAGCCACTGCTGCTTTAGAAATTCACCAGCTCTTTGTATGTGTTTCCACATAGACACAGCAGAAGATTGCTTTTTATGTTTGACTTTCTTCTGATATATGAGTTAAGACTGTGGCCCTCTCTTAGATTAAGATTGACAGGGAACTGCGATCTGTCTACAAGCGCATGTTTGAGCCCCTCCATGTGAAGGAGGCCCTGTTTCAGAGGCTCACAGGACAGTTCTGCACAATCCAGACACTGAAAAAAGGCCAGGCCTATGCTGCCGAGGACAAGACCTCTGTGGATGAACGCCTCAGCATTCTCCTCAAAGGAAAGTATGTGCTGTTTGTTTGGATTTTGCTGCTGCTGTTGTTCTGTCTTGTTCCATCTCACACAGGTTAAATGCTCTACTGGACTCTGAGATATATTCTCCTGAATATGCGGGCACTGAAAATTTGATGTGTGTAGCCAGGCAATCAGATTGTGCTTACCAAAAACATGTGTCCTGCACAGTATAAAAGGCAGCTATGAGCATTACTTGCAGTTTGGCAACGCCTTTGACAGACAGTTCAATGGAAAGCCATATAGAGGGCTCCACTTGTGCTTACAGAACTAAGATTACAATATTGTAACCTTTGTTCCAGCTTATACAGAGTCAATCCTTTACTGGTCTTTCTGGGAACAGTAAGCAGTGATGTATTCCCTCCTGCAACATGTCATCACACTAGTCCCACTGATCATGGCTGTCTACAGTCACTGCAGCCCTCCTACTCCTGTATAAACAATACTGCTGCAGTGGAGAAGTAGGGGCCCCAATCCCACCCACTACCACAAGAGTTCTAATAGAACTATGGTTACTAGAATAATCCTTTTTCATATATGAATGAAAAAGGGTTATTCTAGTAACCATAGTTCTAGTTCCGCCTAGATCTGAGCCAGTGTCACAAACAGGTGCACAGCAGTTAGTATTTTATTTAATTTTATAAAAATAAAATGAAATGAAATTTTATAAAAATACTAACTGCTGTTTACCTGTTTGTGACACTAACTTACAGTAACTTAAATTGATTCTGTATAAAGTATTTACTGAAATTGAAGTGTACATGAAGCCTGTTCTTTGGTAGGGACACTTAGATAAAGTATTGCTGTTTGTCCAGCAGATTGTTTTAGGCAATAGTCCACTAAGAGTGCTTTTTATTGACCCCACACAGGCTGAAATAGTTATTTTTAATGTCTGACAAACATAAAGATATGAGGCTCTAATTTCGTAGACCAGGCGCAGGCGTGGTGCAGGGCAGGTGCGCCGCGCCTACGTCGCGCCAACTGGGTGTGGCTGGCGCACTTTGCAATTTTCGTGAACGGCGCAGTCTGGCATCAGCACGGCCATCCCCCGCCTCCGTCCCTCCCACTGGCGCAAGTGGCAAAGGAGGAGGAGAGAAGGCGTGAGTAGGTTTAACACAGGTTTAACACGGCCAAATGTAATCTTCACCAATCAAATGAACGCCTCTCATTACCTTTAAATGCGCTGCGGGCGAGGAGGTGCCAATTTCACCTGGCTGCTATCATAGAGGAAGACAGCAGCAGCAGCTCCAGGTGGCCAAACTTCTCCCAGGAGGAAACTGATGTGCTGGTCCGGGAGGTCCAAGC
>JAPZDZ010000025.1:26357795-26369188 GCA_029783805.1 Acanthurus tennentii | reverse complement strand
CAATCAGCTGTGTAGAATCATCTCATCAATTCATGGGTGTTTCTCTGGCCAAAAATGCATGAACCAATCAGAGAATCCACTATCATTACCTTTAAAGACTGGTTCTGCCGTGCCCCAGTGGCGCAGGCGTAATGCTATCGTACACCCGGCGCAAATGGCTGAATCACAAGAATTTATTTATTTATTCATTTATTCATTCATTTATTCATTAATTTATTCAGCTGGAAAGGGACAACACTCAATGAATGTATTGTGTCAGACAGCTCTCAGCTGATTCCCCCCTTAAGTCAAATCATTTAGAATGTAAACATTTCCATAATTTGTCACATCTATTTCTACAATATATTTTCGCCTGCACAGGCAAACGCACACATACACAGGCACGCACCCATGCATGCACGCAGGTACACACTTAAAAATTAAATTCATTTTGTGAATAGAATACATGTGGTAATTTATGGTCAACTGACTGTTTTTCTTTCAGCCGCTCATTGATACTGAATTCAAACAAAGAAAGGCAATTCAGAGGTAAGGAGACAGAACTCTTTCTTGCTCAGGGTTCATGTTATAAATTATTATTATTTAATCCTTGTTTTTCTGATCAAATAAATGTTGTTTTGTGTCTGCGCCTCCGTTTAGACTAGGTTTTGGCTGGTCCATCCCGCCTTCATTCTCAGACCTACTGCCCCTCGGCACACAGACCCGGCGCAAGTGGATTTGCTATCGTACACTTGTGGCAAAATGACATTTTCGGCCGGGTGTATGATAGCAAAGACACCTGTGCCACTGGCGCACCGTGTTTTTGCTGGGTGTACAATGACTCTTTTTTAAATCTGCTATTCCCAACTTTTTTTGACACCACAATCAAATAAACTTGGTAATGCATTCAACAGTCTCCTGTCTGTCATGATGCACAGAGACAGGAATTACAAGTTCTGTCTATTTAGCAAGAGACTGATAAATGTCAGCTGATATTTTTGTGTCACTTAGTGGACCTCAGCTAGGGGTCCTCATCCATCCAAAGGCTAGAATTTCCTAGTTACTGTTGGTGATTTTAAAATGAAATAATAATAAAAAAGACAAATACGCCTTTAGTTGTTAAATATATTTCAATGTTTACAAATTAAGATTACTTCTTTATTGAAAATAACATGAGAAAACCCCTAAAACACATAGAGAGAAAATAAAAACAGCTTAACTCCCCATCCTTCAACAGGGAGCCAGTCTGTGAGTAAACAAAAAAATCCCGTTCAACTAGCATTTATTGAGTCCTTGTATCAACAAACTCAGTTTTACTCACTTTTAGACACACTACCACACCTGCTCAATGTAAATAAACTCAATCCTTTTGCATCCAATAAAGAGAAAGTTCAGTCAAGTCAGTGTACTGCTGTTAGTCTCAAGGGATGGCCTGACCCAGAGCTGAGAGCTTTAAAGGTGGGAGTAGAAAATGGATAGCAGGAAATGGAGTTTGTCATTCATAGTTCATCAGTTCTTCACACTCAAATTACTTTCACACTTTTGGCTCATTGCAAAGGCTTCACAAGCGATTCAACGAACACACTGGGCTTACACTGGTGGGCAACATTAGATATGCACTCTCTCTGAATTCATTAATATTCTGCTGGCTGAATGTAGCCTATGGGCCAACAGTTAAGGATCACCGACCTAAGCACTCACCATCACCATAGCAACCTCAAAGTGCAGCTCATCAGCTGATCAGATGAGATGATTAGATTCATCTTTACTGTCTTTGTTGCTTACATTTGACTGACATTTCTGTCACACTGCTGCTGCATACTGTGCCCACATGGCACACAACACACATGATGTACACACATCACACAGCTCATCCATTTTCACTGGAAATACTGCTTTAGCACAGTTTCAGTATCGAGTCATTTGGCAAATAATTTCAGTTGGTGGATTCTAGCTAGCACACACACACCCACCCACCCACACACTCAGGAGCACATATTCACATTCCAGGTCTAAAAGCTTGTGCTGTTTGTGCTGTTCTCTGTGGCTTTGATACAGGGAAAATTATCCTCTTTCTGAGTGTAGCCTTGGTGTGGAGCTACAGTTGAAGGCTTTTAGTGTTTTTGTTGATCAGAAGTAAAGACACGGGAGGTGAAGGCGGGTAAGGCCGAGTGGTGCGGTGTGATGCTGAGAGCTTTTAATCTCTATTAAAGGTGCATAATGCCACATTTCAGATCTGATTTGATTTGACATCTCTAGCCTTGGCTCTAATCACTCACCCACAGCCGCCAACCAGCAGGAGTGCTGACGTTACTCCCCACTGAGCATCACAGTGGTAGCTCGTAAAAGCTGCATTTGCTTTCTGTTGAACCTTGCTAGATTTACTTACTTCGTGTTGCAAACCTACTGGCTGCAGGTGTGAATTAATTTTTGAACAGATACAATTATTTAAGAAAAACTTTTGAAAAAAGAATACAGAATCATAAAAAAGTGACAAGAAATGAATGCATTTTTGAATGGTAAATGAGTAAATAAATCCAATAATGTGTGACTTAATACATGAATATGTCCTTGAATAAATATAGGAATGAAAGAATGTGCATATAGAATTAATTATAGAATAGCTAAAAAAATACCAAGTACCTAAAATAACTTAATATGAGTATATATATTCATACATAAATCAGAACTGAAAGTATTAATAAATAGAATAGATAATAAAAAAGAATAATTAGAAACAGATAAAAATGAAAACTGTGAATCATTTAAAAAACAGTGAAAGAATGAATGAATGATTAATTAAATAGAATGATAAGCATAAGGTCACAAAGTAAACTAGGGACAAATAATGACTTAATAAATAAAAATAAGGAAACGGAACAAATATAAATTGATAGAAAATATGGATGACTGAGAAACTTATGCATAAATTAATGAATAAATTGTTGTCAAGTTTTTATAGTTAATGGCAGCATTTTTACAAAAAATATGTGAAGTAGGACTGTTACAATATAAAATTTTTACCACTCAGTTAATATGACCAACAGAATCTCTAGATTTGAACTTGGTTGGAAACATTTGTGAACACCATACTATCATGTGGTTATAATAACATCGTCAATTTTTATTTTTAAATGTGAACAAATGTATGTACAAATACATTTTTGAATAAATAAATACTTAATACTTAATATAAATCAATACACTCATCTATCATCATGGCTGCTTATGCTTTCAGGGTAATCCCATCTGACATTGGTTAAATAGAGTGATTTACCCTGAAGAGATTCCCAGTCAAACACATGGCCCACCTACAGAGACAAACAACAATTCATGCTCACACAGAAAGGTAACTAAGAGTTGCAATTTAACTAATCTTCCTGACTTTGGACTGTGTGAGGAAGCTGGAGCACCTGGAGGAAACCTATGCAGACACAAGGAGAACAGGCACACTCCAAACTGAAGGGCCGAGTTTGAACCCAAAACCTTTTTACTTTCAGGCACCAGTGCTAGTGACTGCAACATTGTGCTTACTTTGAATAAATAGATACAAAGTTAAAAGAAAGAATGAAACGTACTATGGTTCCACCTGATATATAACAAAGGACTTAGTCAAAAAGTAGTGCGAAAACATTTTCAGAGAGCTGCTTGCTTTTTGGGGCTGAGTTTTATTCAAGTGTGATAATCCCTTGCAGGTGTGAGGACAGAAATATTTTGTATTTTACCCAGTACACTAACTGCTGTGCTTGTTAACAATCAAAAACAGAGAGTAGGTACACAGCAAAACACAAGACTGTCTCTGTAATGTCAGCCAGCCTGAGCCAGTGAAGAGGAGCAGGAGGAGGAGGAAGAGGAGGAGGGCATGGAAAGGAGACCCTTGTCCTTGGGAGAAAAAGCCCAATGACTACATCTGAGGAAGCAGGATTGCACATTAGATGAGGTGGAGACAGAGAAAACAAGAAGCAGAGACTGTAGTTAACATGTTCCATTCTATAGACTGGATGACTGAGTCATTGTAAAGAATATATCTAGAGTTACTACATGAAGAAAGAATATAATGACATTTGATCAAAGCTCAGCAACTGTGTGTCTTCTTTGGACATATTTTATCTATTCTTCTTGTAAACCCTGACATGCTACATGATTAGCGCAGGTTCAGCTTCTTGTCATTTATCTGATGCAGACACTTAAAAGAAACAAACAGCTCTACAGGCTAAATTTACAGCTTTGCCAAACCAACAACAAACAAAATGAGCACACAGTGGGTCTTATTTATGAGACGACAGCTTTGCCTCCTTGCCAATGTTTCCAGTGAGGAAAAAATAAAATTCAAAGGATGTCCTGTTGCCATATATGGTTAATTGGAGGCATTTCTGATTGCAAGTGACCCTGTGCATGATTGAGCGTGGTGGTTAAAAACGTTGGATTTATCAACACTGTTTACTTACTCATGTGCATTTGATCGGCAGACAGATTTAAATACTGTTTTTTTTTTGTACTTATGCACATTCAAAATTTCATTTGTAAGACAGAATTTAGAACCTTTTAAGAATCAATGAGACAATAAAAACCAAACACAACAGTCACTTATCATTTTTACATTTAAGGTGGCTTGATTGATTCCTTAAGTCAGCTCATATGCTAAGAAACATGAAAAGAGACACCCTTTAAATATCTAGTAGTAGCTGTCAGATAGCGCCCATAGACTGATAGTGGCACAGTGAATATTCCTTAGTCTATTTAACTACTGTAGTAAAGATGAAAAAGCAGCATCAGATCATTATGTTGAGAGTCAGCTTGATTAAACTACTCATAAAGCATTTGATTGTGTCTGATAGAGTTGACTAATATCCTGTAAACTTGTTAGGAGTACTGGTGCATGCATCATAGGTGCACTCTATCTCACACCAGTGGGGCACAGACAAAGAAAGAGAGAGAAAAAAAGACAAGCTTTGTAGATGCTGAGATTAAAGTTATTTTGGGTGAGCTGGGGTTAAGAAGAAAGATTTATTTTCTTCTGTTAACATGATTGTTACAATGTTACCTTTATTTCTTATTTGCCCAGTATTCAACGTAGAAAACACATGAAAGCTATTAACTACTTGAGTTTAAGGTAACTATTTCAGAACCCCAAGAGTATTTCTTATATTCTATCTAAACTCTTATAATAATCTATTACCTAACACTTTACATAGGGATTCTGTCCTGGAAGAGAGTACAGTAGTCTGTGTGCTCTCCAAAGAACACTTCCTCTTCTATTACAAACTTCATGCACGACATCCAGTTCTCCTGACAACCACTTTGTGAAAGTGATGGCGTTGAAATGGAAAATGAAATACTATCAGTAAGAATGATATATGTGCTCCTTATTCACGCTATACAAAACAATCCATGATCAATTTCGGCCTATCCATGAATGAAATCATGCAATGATTTACTGATAAAGGACAATGAATTTAGTGACAATTGCTTTTCACACTTGGAAAGTGAGTCCTCCAGAAAAAGTCATGGAAACATTCTTTCAGCTTTTAATTTTTCAACATCTTTACACATGGTGCCTGTATGGTGTGTACACACTGATTTTTATTGTATCGCCTTAGATGTTAGCTTCTAACCCTCCAAATCCCTGAATGTCTTTTGCTGGCGTCAGATCCTTGCTGACTGACTGTCCTCTACTGGCCTGGTTCTGTTGTCTGTTTGCAGCAATCTTTCGTTTACCTTGTCTTCTGACATCAGTATAATGTTTTCTGCGCAGATGTTCTACTGATGCTGGAGGATGAGGCATGGATCAGCGCTATCTCAGACCATTTTTTTTACCATCAGCTTGCTTTGGTGGAACCCTGCCATTTCCATATAAAATACACTCTTGGGCTTTGACCTCCTGAGCCAAGAGATCTGTCTCTTCACTAATGAATCACCTTCTTTGTCTGAACCTAGTAGTTCAGCCTGTCAATGTTTGTGTGAAGTGGAAGGTATGCCACTTACGTCACTGACACAGGTTCTTAAAGGTAATGAGAGCAGAGTCTCTGATTGGTTATTGCATGTTTGGCCAAAGTGATTGTGCACAGCTGACAGGACTTCCGCAGTGCGCCAGTGGTGTAGGGGGTGGGACAAAACAGGATACTCTACTGCCCTTCCTAAGCTTATGTGCTCATCATGTTTATGTGGGTGTTTCAACTGTAACTGTGTTGTCACAGGGACAGAGAAATATTCATGAACATCTATGCTGTGGAAGGTTTTTTTTTTCTTGCAAAAGTGGAGAAAAAATATCTGTTTTTAAAAATATCTACATATGTGTGGATGTAACTGTGAACTACAGGGTAGCATGCACACCATCGTCTCTATCACAGACTGTCAGCTGCACTCTTATTATTTGAGAAATCCAGATGTGGTGCGACAGCAAGAATTCATAGACTTTTCATGCTGCTGGGATTCTAACTACCAATACTTAACAGCAGCTAAATACAATGAAGGCCTACTAGTTTTTGTTTTTGGAAAAAAAAGGTGTTTACAGAGGATATTTACAATGATAAAAATCTCTTCTATTCCAGGATCCAAAAGACTTTCAAGGCTCTGGTGTTTGTGTCTTCTTTATTTAGAACTTTTAGAAATTTTAACCCTTTCATGCATTTATTTTTCAAGAATGGGGCAATATTTTTAACATATTACTTTGAACTTGTAAGGACAGTTAACTTATAAGTTTTTGTTTGTCTTGTTGATTTTGTAATTTTTTGCAAGTTACAGAAATTTCTTGTACACTTAAAATGGCTGGCTGTGGTGGCAGTATATGGGGTTACCTACTAATGTCCACTGAAGTAGCTGTTAAACCATACCATCAAAAGCCATGCATGCACTAGAAAACAGCTTTTAAATAGCTGTCTACCCTAGAGATCACTAAACTGAGAATAGTTTTTTCTATTTTGGCTTTTTTTCCAAACTAAGTGGAAATAAAAAGCAAACCATGCTATTATGTTTGTGGAAGGTCTTGATACAGCTAATTAATTGTTTTCTCAATTTAATTGAATTTTTTTATTTTTTACATTTATTGAGCCAAATATGAGCAAATTATTAAAATTAATTTAATGTGAGAAATCAAATAACTGTATTTTACATGTATGAAAAGAAAGACTTAGACACAATTCACTTTTTAATTAAAAAAGTCAATTTAGCATGCTCTTTTTGCCTTTCTTATTCATTACTGACTACTCTGAGGATCCTGCACCCAATTTTAATTGTGTTTCAGTGAGTTAAGTGCATTGTACCTTATTTTCATGAAGTATTGAACTGGTACAAATACTTTTGTCCCATGGTGTCAGTCAAGAAAGTTAGCCGTTCACCAAAATTGAGTCACCCTGTTGAGATTTGCCTCACCATATTTCACAGCAGTCTGGCAAGTCTGTTGCTCTTAGCTTGTCCTAAACCAGAGTGTTGGAAAGTTGACCAATCTTACTTACATTTCCAGTGCTGCTGCTAACAGGGGATAGGCTTTTGAACAAAGAACTAAATACTCCTCACCTATTTTTTTGTCTTTTTACATTGAAGAGATTAAACATGATGTCACATGACCCTACCCTAACCTTCCAGTATCATAACTCCTGGTATTTGCTTTAGCCAGTGTGCTACATGTAACCCAACATGGTATGTGCATATATACACAGTTTCTTTGTGATGTTTGATGTAGTGAATCAGCCAAAGAGTGGCAGCTTTACTGTGGACTCCAGCAGTAAGAGCAGTACATTTATGTGCAAATGCATTGTATTTGCTGATGTGAATACCCCCAGTGATTTTATTCATTGAAAATCAAATTCTTTCAAGATTGTGAGGGTTGTCATCAGTGCCTACCCTGAGAGTTTTTCATAGGATCTTCAGAGAGCTTGGTACGATCGAAAGCGTTTTTTCATAACTTTCAGCGACATCAATGCCTGACCACCTTTATCCTCTTCTCTGTCTCTGTCTCCTATATTTGCTTTTTTCACCATACTGACTAAAGCTTAAGGGGCTGTCAATAAGCGACCTCACAGAGCAATTAATGTGAATAGTTTAACCTTTCATTTCAGCTTCCTGGAGAAATCATGGTGACTTTATAACCTAGGCCATCAATAAAGACTTAGCTCATGAGCCATTTTAGAAAGGTTAATAAGTATAACCCTCTTTTCCCAACTCTCCCTTGTTGAAATCATGAGCCCATCTAATCTCATCCAGCAGTTCAATGAACACCTTCCTCCATCTACAACTATTTTATTTTCATTAAATACATGTACCAGGGAGTGCCTAACTGGATCAAATACATTTATTTTAATGAGGCTAGATGGGACCGAATACAGTGACTGACAATCAGTAATGTCCTCTAGTTTGTGTGTTGCATTGACTGCATGTGTTCCCCCATGGTTGTCTCTGCTGACCGTGATCAGAGAACAGCTGTTGACATTTTTGACCAAACTATCTTCAGATGTATGCAGTCCCAGAACTCGCCCCTACTATCCAGGCCATGCACAAAAAATGTCCATCATAGTCCAGTATATCTTAAAATTACATCCACGCTCAACAATACTGCACCTCAGGTTTATGCACAAGGCACAGTGCCAATGCACGAAGTAGTTTGTCTTTTTTGTAGCTGGACTTAGAGTATGAGTGTGAGGGTTGGGGTGGTGAATGGGCATTTAGAGCATAAAACTTCATGAGGGAGACTAAGAGTTGAATCGTGTTAGAAGCGTACAATCAACCTTTGCATCCTTATTGACCACATTAAAATTTACAGATTTGCAGATTTCACACCTAGGTGTGAAAACAGACTATAAAAGCCACATCTGCCCCGCATCCTCTCTCTTTTTTTGGCTCTTTTTGCTCTCTTTGCTCTCTCCTCTTCTGAAGCTCTACAGGGCTGAGGACTCATACAACTTCTCCAGCAATCCTGCTCAATGTAGATTGCTGCTGCACTCCTCACCAAGAGCAGCGACGCGAGGGCCTGCCAAAGGATCAAACAGGAGTCAACAAGTCAAGTCAGTACCAGCGGCCAGGACACAAGGTCTGCCAGCTGAGACTTATAAGCAACAGGAGTCACAACTAAAATTAGCCAGGAACCTGCTAACTTACTGAACAAAGGAGCAACCAGTGATCTTCAAAGATCCAGGGTTCAGAGGGCCAGACCAGCCTGGAACCCATCAGGAGGCCTCACCACCTTATTGGACTCAATGTCACCACAAGCCTGCAGCTTCCTGGACACAGCAACGCACCGAAAAAGGACACTTTTTCCTTCAAAGACTGGGTAACGTAAGTGGGCATAACCTAGCATTAGACAGCACAGCTAAGCAGGGAATTCTTCACGTTTCATTGTTGCAATGATTTTGTTAAATGTGTTCTTGAGCTCTATGTCTAGGCCTGGTTATCGTTAAGTTAGTTACACATTTCAGACACTAAGACTGGAGGCACATCCAGTAACTTGCATGTGAGTAATCTGTGTGAACTAACCCCCTCCTCTCTTAACCTGGCACCTTTTAGCTTACATGCATTGAGCCTCACAAAGGAACCTGTAACCTCCCCCACTAGCCGTGTGGTGCTAGCCGTAATCTTCCGTTCCATCAGACACACACACACACACACACACACCCATCCACACACACAGTCACACTGTTTTTATGGTGTGAGGTTTTGGTCTTGACAGTCCTCAACCTTTTAACAGAGGGAAGGGGTTCTGACAGGTGGTGTCCAAGATGGGAGGGGTCTGTCTTCCTGCACTCTTTAGGTCCTCAATGATAAAAAAAAAAATTAAGGTGAAAGTGATGATGTCCAGCAAGGACTTTCACCCAATGACGACAATTATGATGATAATAATAAATAATAGCAATGATAATAAGAAATAATCTAACGCAATGCATTCATAAAAATGCAACAAAAGTGCCTAACATAGGAAACAGATGATCATGACATTTATGTTAAAATCCTAAAAACAAGGTAAATAAAATCAAATAAATCAACCATTAAAACACTTCCAAGACTTCTATCAAAGTTTTTTGAATGAATGTGGTTTCGATATGCTTTACATTTAGTCAAAAGGTGAGTTTCAATATTTTCTAAGACAGCTAGGCTGTCAATTTGTGCCTATGCATGGTCTGAGGAAGTTCTAAATTTGTTTGCAGAATATGAACAAATTCAGGTAAGAAAATATTGATGAATCCCAGTTTTGTGTGTAAGATGTTTCTACTCATAGTTTAAGCACAAATCTGTCAGTACGCACTGTCTGTGAATGAGGCCCAGTGTGTACAGGTCCTTAAAAGATGGCAGATTGCAGCTGAAGGTCTTCTCTGCTGACTGGATGATGTGCTGCAGCCTGTCCTTGCTGGAAAATGTTGTATATTTATTTTTTTCTCCCTTTGTTTGTCAGGGTCAGCATCGGACAGCCCCACAGAAGAGGATCTGATTTGGAAATATTTCCATGATGGCTACAGCTACCATGAAATTTTGGATTTCCTGGCAACAAATCATAATGTTAAAATTAAAGCTGCAAGCAACGTTGGACGAGCCCTCGCACTCTGGCCCGTCGGGGTAGGTATCCGTTCCTTTAATGTATAGACAGTTGATCCACTTTTTTTTCATTTTTATCATGTTTTGGGTAAGTTTTTGGAAAAAATGAGCTTTTATTTTGAAATAGTTTGGTGCTTTTATTTTGAAAAACAGAGGATGTGCCAGTGACCAGGTCAAAGTTTGATGGACATGAGTATTGGCAGCTGTGTGGTGATCAAACATGAATGCAGGCTTACAGAGAAATGTGCATGTTAATAAACGGAGAAATGGATCAAGCCAGCACCTGTTTGAAATTGGACTGCTTGATCAAAGTAGGAGCTACAGGATTCACTCAAAATTTCAAATTTCATCAAAAAGACTTTCATCTATAAAAAACTAGTCCATTTTAAGGTATTTTAGGTCATTTTTAAAAAAGTAAGAGTTTTTATTTTGAAAGAGTTCGGTGCTTTTAGTTTGAAAAACAGAGGATGTGCTAGTGAGAAAAACATGTTTTTATTTTTATTAAAATGTTAAATGGGTCACAAGACTTGATCTATAAATCTTGTATTTACATCATTCTGATATCTTGTATGGTTGATTAGTTATCACAGTTTTAGTTTTATACTTTTCTGTGCTCTCTGTCAGATTTTATAATGGGTGTTTATTGCGGAATGTACCGGTCCTTAGAGTGTGTCATGTGACTGGCACAGTGGAGGAGGGAGAAAAAGTAAAAAAACAATTTTCGAAAAACTCCTCACAGATCCCACACACTTTTTCAAATCTACACAAACTCTTCATATTCTATTCAATTCAGTTCAATTCAATTTTATTTATATAGCATCAAATCACAACATAGTTGTCTCAAGACACTTTACATATGGAGCAGGTCTAGACCACACTCTATAAATACATTT
>JAPZDZ010000025.1:26317490-26337916 GCA_029783805.1 Acanthurus tennentii | reverse complement strand
AGGCATCTGGCATAATAATTTTTGATGACTGGTATGTAATCCATTAACAAGAATTCAAATGTAATCAAGAAATGGTCTGACAGAACAGGATTCTGTGGATATACTGTTAGGTGTTCAATTTCAATGCCATAAGTCAGTACAAGGTCAAGGGTGTGATTGAGACAGTGTGTGGGTTTGTTTACAATCTGACTGAAGCCAATTGAGTCCAATAATGACATAGAGGCAATGCTAAGGCTGTCACTATCAATGTCCACATGAATATTAAAATCCCCTGCAATAATAACCTTGTCTGTTTTAAGGACTAAACTTGATAAAAACTCAGAGAACTCAGTTAAAAATTCTGAATATGGGTCAGGAGAACAGTACACAACAACAAATAGGATAGGCTGTAACGTTTTCCAATCTGGGTGTGAAAGAGTAAGGACAAGACTTTCGAATGAGTTGTAATTTAGTTTTGGTTTAGGCATGATTAATAAGCTAGGGTTAACTCCTTTTATTTTATTTCTTAACACAGATCGTTTAGACTGAGGGGCAGACACAGTTTCTATGGGGTTGTGGGTGGTTAGCTGCTCTAATGGAAGTGGTGTGTAAGACTACAACTCTGCTTCCCAGTCCCAACTCTGGTCTGTCAGGGTTTAGGTCGACTAATAAACTTGTCCAGATTTCTAGAAATGAGAGCTGCTCCATCCCAAGTGGGATGAATGCCATCTCTCCTAATGAGACCAGGTCTTCCCCAGAATGTCTGCCAATTATTTACAAAGCCTACGTCATTTTCTGGACACCACCTGGACAGCAAGCGGTTGAATGACGACTTGCGGCTAAACATGTCGTCACACATATTTTCCTTCTTTCTTTAGGGGACCAGAATAGTTGTTGTACAGTGAACGTGGCATTTTTAGATGTCAGTATCAAGCAAATTACATCCACGTGTTATTAACAACTTTTAGAGTGACATAAAGAATTGGATCGATATTGGATCGGTATTGGCCGATCCTCAAGGCTGCAGTATCAGTATCGGTATCGGACGTGAAAAGTGGTATCGAGCAATCCCTACTGTATACTAGACCCGTGCTGAACTACACAATCTTGTCTTTCACTGTATTTCAGAGAGTTTTACAGATGGATGCTGGGAAAATCCTGCATGAATTCATTTACATAGATGAGGTAGGGTTCAACCTCAGTAAAGCAAGAAGGAGAGGCAGAAATATCGTTGGCCACAGGGCTATAATTAATGTCCCAGGGCAACATGGGGGTAACATCACCCTTTTGCCATCACCCTTCTGCCATTTCACAGAATGGGGTCCTCCACTGTCATGCAAATATGGGCCCTTACAACACAGATCACATTCTCACATTTTTGGACTGATTGCACAACCTTGTCACAGTAATTAACCAAATGCACCAGATGCAACACATTGTCATCCGGGACAATGTGCCATTCCACCGCTCTGCTCTGGTCCAGAACTGGTTTCAGTACCATCCACAGTTTACAGTACTGTACCTTCCACCATATTCTCCATTTCTAAACCCCATCGAAGAGTTTTTCTTGGCATGGCGGTGGAAGGTTTATGATCTCCAGCCCCAGGCTCAGGTGCCCCTCATTCAGGCCATGGAAGAGGCTTGTGACCAAATCGACGCTGCAGCTGTGCAAGGATGGATAAACACAGCAGTGTGTAACTGGTTCAAACAGAATTAAGCCTTATGAAATGTATGTGTTTCATATGGTAACATAATATGGTTTTTATAAATGTGTATATAGTTTTTACAAGAGAGTTTCATTTTGCACAGGATCTGAGGTGTTCTGCATATTGTGTGTGTGGTTGTGCTAATTGTGTAGTGTTTTGTAATTCCGAGCCCTGTTTTCAAAATCGCGCTTAAGCAATTGTAAAAAACTGTAACTGATGTAATGGTTAAGTCCACTTTTATGGAGCAAGATTCTTGTTTGTCAATATTTCCATTTTCAAATAATTGCTTTAGTAAGTTGTGGACTTGGTTCTCACATATAGGTATGGGTTCTGATATAATTTCCTATAAAAGCTGGAATTGCTAAGTTGTTTGTAGAGCTCTTTCTCATATGCATCATGATTGGGGATCACATTAGCCCAACCCTTTTCTGCATTCTGTATGAACAAAGTTTCATCATCTTTAATGCGTTTAAGTTCATTACATTGTTCATGGGACAAGTTTGTTTTCACTGTATATTCTCAACATTTATTCAGTATCCTGGTAGCATCCCTCTCAACCAATCTGCAGTATGTTTCAAGAGAAGCTCATCTGTTTTCCAGGTATCAGGAGTGGCAATGGGTTCCAGGATGTCGCCAAGTTTTGCCTGCTTTTATGTTGGACTGTTTGAAGCTGTCGTGATTTTTAATCATCTGACAAATCCCTTTACACATCATATATCCCATTCTAATTAGGTTTTGTAGATTATGTCTTTTTTCATTTAGAATGACACAAACACATTAATAAAATACTGCCATGAATTTAGTAGTCCAGAGTAACCAACGTATGAAATTTTCCTTTTCCTTTTCCTTTCACTTTTTCTTTTTCCTTGGAATCTGATGTTCATAAAATAATTTTTTTGGACATTTTGGTATCAAGGGAGGGGAACATTCTTGAAACCATTTATATTGCAAAAGCAGAGATGGAAATTATATATTATTATTATTATTATTTTATTATATTAAATCATATTGTTATACATTATTAGGAAAATCTCCTGATTTCACAATGTAATTGTTTTAGAAGAATATTTGCAGCTCTGATGACTTTCTATATTTGCCTTGTGTATATATTGCATATATTGTATTATTGTGTGTTTGAGATTTCAGGTGATCACCATATGACCAGTGTATTGTATTTAATTTGTCTTGATGCATTTCATTATCTGATGAAGTGCATGGGCTTGAAATGCCACCACGGGATGCCACAGTGGAGATCTCATCTGAGGGGAGCTACAGTGTGCAGTCTCTTCCTTTTTTTCTGGATGATTCACATTTTTTGACCATAACCTTGTTTTAAAATATTTGAATATATATTTGTTGTTAGATATATATTTGCTGTTATAGGGGGCTTAGCCACACCTCCAGCAAGCTGACACTCCCAGAGCTGGTCTCTGTGCTGTCTTCTTAATCCAAGTGTGTCTATCTCACAGTCACCATTGCATGCTTAGGGGCTCTGGTAGACCAACGAAAATGTTTTATGTACAGACAAAGCACCCCTAGTGAACTGTTGTTAGCTGCAAGAATGAGCACCAATGTCTTCATCCACTCCTAAAATCTGACCTCATGACCTGTTAAAGTTGCTTTACCGTAAATTTAGCCAGTTCAGCCTGGCATTAGCACCGCTGTTAATATGGGTAGCATCCACTGTGGGCTCAGGCCCTGGAGTTTATGTCATTGATGGTCAGTCACTGAGGTTGAGTATTAAACTTGGTGCTTTTAAGAGTACCGTAGTATATTATGCCATTGCCCTATATGAGTTCACTCTTACATGGTTTAACAATTTTCTATTTGTGAGTGTTACCTACAAAGTTTGAAACATCTTTGTGTGCTAACTTGTGTTGCAACATAATGTGGCCTTGGCTGAAGGGAGTAGATGTTTTTGTACTGGGACCGCTTCCTCTTATCAGGAGTAGGATTCCACAAATGTAAGATTCATAGAAAAAGACAGTGTCCCATCATCTCCACCTGTTTAGAGCTGTATTCTTTGGGTATGATGTGACCTTTGCCAGGCCTATGAAAGTGAAATGCTTGAACTATACGTCAGAGATTCATATTGGCTTTGAATGCTCTCTCAGGTTGTCTAGAATGCCTGATTGATACTGTACTTCTTTGTAATAAACTTTATTATATACAATCAAGTCAGTGTCAGTGTCGGTGTCAGATTTCTTCATCATCAACACTTCTACAGCACAACTACAGAAGATACCACAGTACCGACCGAACTGTGTATGTTCTTGCATGCACCTATTCTCATATATCAAATGTGCTACATTCTGCTCCTGCGGAGCATACGCTATTAAGAGAAAGAGA
The DNA here is from genome assembly GCA_029783805.1 of Acanthurus tennentii. Taxonomy (NCBI): domain Eukaryota; kingdom Metazoa; phylum Chordata; class Actinopteri; order Acanthuriformes; family Acanthuridae; genus Acanthurus; species Acanthurus tennentii. Next base: position 26,333,882 of record JAPZDZ010000025.1, on the reverse strand, counting down.
CAGAGGGAGAAATCACTCCAAAACTCAGCTCCTGGCTGTCTGAAATTCCTAACTGACATGCTGTTTAGGTAACTATGATTTCCCAAACCTTGGTGTGAAACCAATAGTAGTAGAACTGCATGCTGAACACACAGAAATATTACAGTATGCAGTAGTTGATTCCTGAATCACTACATACTTGCCTGTTAGTTTGATGCTAACACACAATAGGAATGTCCGTTGATGTGATTACAGAAGTTAGTAAGTTAGATAAAAATATTAAAAAACGCTTTGTTTAATTCACATAGTTAACATAAAATCACATGTGTACTCATATTTATAGGCAGAGTGTACAGCGGGAGGGGAAGGACTCATCAGTTAAGGTGACTGTCATGCTTTGACAATGAATGCAAAATGAGTCTGTTACCATCAGTGCTCACCATAAACATAGGGTTGTGGCCAAAGTCACATTCACTTCCTGAGAGGGGTGTGACCAGTTAGAGCTAATTTGCATTTAAATGTACAGGTACAGAAACAGCATGTTCAGAAGGAGACTGAAATGGGGGGTATGTGGACATGCTCATACAAGGATACAAGGACACAAGGAAGTTTATTTGTCATTATACAACAAGATGATTAAAATGTGGTTTCCTCTTGATTGATTAGTCGATTGCTTAAAAAAGATCAAATTATTGAACATGGAGGAGTGCAGATGGTGCATTAAGCAGTCTCACAGCCTGAGGGAAGAAGCTGCTCTGTAGTCTGGTGGTACAGCAGTGGATACTTCTGTATCTTTTGCCTGTCGGCAGCAGGGTGAACAGGCTGTGGCTGGGGTGGGTATTGTCCTTTAGGATCCTTTTGGCTCTGCGCAGGTACCTCACCTCCCCAGTATCACTGATACTTGGTAGCTGGGTACCAATGATGTTTTGGGCAGTTTTAATCCCTCGTTGCAGAGACTTCCTGTCCTGGGCTGCGCACATCCCATGCACATGATCCAACTAGTGTTTTAAGCAAGACACTTCAAAGGCATGTTTTGGGGACCTCTGAGACCTATTTAGACTGTCAAGAAAAGGCATCATGTGGAACCTTTAAAAGTAAGATGTTTTTGGTATTACTAATTGTTTCAGTTTTTCTTTCTTTATTTATTTTAATGCATCCATGATCTATCACTTTTGTTATTTGGTGACAGCGGCTTAAGTTTTCCGAAAATTGTTCCATCACATTCAAGCAACACGAAAAATTGCTCTAGCCATTTCACGTGTGATTAAATACATGGTGATGATGTAGCATTTATCTGATCCCTGATCAGTTCAACCACTTAATGAATATTTTTTGTGAGAGAGTGACATTATTTTCTACCAGTAAAGATAATAAAACATTCTATTTTGCTTGACTTTCATTAATACAAGTCAATCATGTGTTTGTATTTACTTGTATATAGTATTTAGCTAACACTGCCTAAACTGTTTTTGTTGTAACTAAACTGCTGAGGTGGAGAACTTATTATTCTTTTTGCAGTCACCAAACTTTAGGTTTAGGGGCTGTACAACCTCCATTTGGACTTGGAGGAAGGTCAAACTTGGCTTGCATGTAGCTCTGAAAAGCCAAGATGATTGCAATCAGATTTTTGATCTGATCAGCTATGTGACTGAGTCTAAACAAGACTGTTGTAATTATCAACCGGACCTTAACTGCTTATGCATACTGACAAGTGTAATTATATATATATATATATATATATATATATACAGTGCTTAACAAATTGATTAGACCACCCACCAAAGTAAGGTTTATGCCACAGCTGCCCTAAATTAACAGCATTGGTAATTACCAAAATCATTTTTTATGTTTCTGTAATGGTTAATACAGCAACATGTAGAAGCTCTTTAACCGAAATGATATTTTGAATGCTAAAATATGATTATTTTTGTTACCCATGAATTTTCAAATTTACTGATTTACGAAAAAACAGAAAAAAACAGTATAGCACATTATTCTTTCTTGATTAATACATCAAAATATAGTTATTTACTTGCATTCCTGAACAGAAAAATTAGTTTTAGTGGTTGAATGTTACTTCTCAGAGAAGCCCAGTGAGCCGGCTCAAATTTAGGTATAAAAAGCCAAATTTAGTTTGAAATTCCTCATTCCTGTTCAAAATGGTAAAACGTCGAGAGCTCACTGAAAATGAAAGAGTCCACATTAAAGCACTTCATGATGCTGGATGGTCTCTGAGACAAATAGGGACAGGTGGTCTAATAAATTTGTTAAGCACTGTATACACACACACACACACACACACACACACACATATATAAAAGTTTAGAACATGATGTAGACCCACTTTAAATGTATTGGTTTTGTGGCAATTTATGATATGATCTGGCACCATGTCAATAAAATTGACTTCACTTGAATATGAGGCCACAGATCAATTCCGAAGAAAGCATTGTTGTAGTGGTCTTGTCAGTGTGATATCAGGGATATCAGTGTGATATCAGTTTCTGGTATCTCATTTGAAAAAATTTGAGCCAAAGGTACAGGCAACCCCTCACTTTTGAAGATACTCCAAACCTATAACAGATAAAACAAGCCATTCAATAAAAAAGGAATACCCTTTTGTGAAGGCCACATAACACAACACCACAATCTGTACTGATAACCTCACAGAATGCTTTCCTTACTCTGTAAGCTTCACTGAACTGTTTTTTTTTAATCCAGACAATGAATAGTAGGTTATTATATGCATGAAACCTGTGTTTGAATTCCTCAGTAGTGAAGTGCTAGAGGACATTAATCAAGAGAAACAAGCTGCCCCTCACATCTGCTTTGAGTTGAGAGTGGAGCTGGCAGCTCCCTCTACCTGAATGTCTGTCACTGTCACTCCTCTGGGGGTCTGACAGGCCCCCCACTCCCCCCACCCACCACCAACACACCAAACAGGATATATTTAGTCTAAAAATCTCTGCATTCAGATCTGACTCCATTTAATTACATCCTTCAAGGTGGCAAGTGCCTGTTAAGAGATTCTATTCAGGGGATTACACTAGAGAGAAAATTGACAAGCAATAAAATGAAAATAATAGGCTGTTATTGGAATTCACAGGATCTTGCAGCCAGCACCTTGCCCTTTTTCCTTGTGTGTTTTGTAGAGGAGGTAAAAAAGGAAGTAAAGGAAAGGGAACTGAAGCATCCAGAGGGGGTGCAAAATCAGTTTTACTTAGCAGTGATGGTGTCATGGTTATGATTATGTTCTGATTTCGTTTTGTCATTTTCCTTACTAATCCCTGTCTCCTTCTCCCTGCTCAGCCAGGACTGTGCAGGAAGGCGGGGCCAATCTACTCAGGAGCAAGGTTCATCAACCTCACCTGCACGCAATCGGCAATCAGCCCGGCTTCTTAAGCCGGCTCCAAACATTCTCCTGTGCCAGACGATTTGTTCTCATGACTGCTTCGCATGTGACACTGCTCTCAAGTAGATCTCCCTGCCTATTGCTACGTGTGCCTGCATTAGTTGTGTTTTCTTTTTGCATTTAGCTTCTCTAGTGAGTATTTTCCTCCTGGATAATTTCAATTTTTCATGTAAGAGAGTTTTTGCCCCTCATGGTGATTTTGTGTTTGTGTTTTTTTTGTTACTTCCCCGCATGGTGGTTTTTTGTTGTCTTTTTGTGCATTAATAAACCAATTCTCAAACGATTCTGCACCTGGGTCCTGGCTCCTTTTGATCACACCATAACAGATGGATAATTTTGGTATTTGTGCCATCCAACAGGCTATAAGTTTGACTTAAATTAGGTACATGTATTTGCTTCTGGAATGAAGCAAAACAGGTGGGATATTTGTGAACAATAAGTGGACTGTATTATCACTGGGTTACGCTCAAAATGACTTGGTTTCAATAAGGTTATGCAACATCTTTTAAAGGCAACAGAGTTTACAGCTGTTCCAAATGGTCACACAAAAAGGGGGAAAAACATCCATCAGTTATGACAAAGAGGACTAAGGGGATTGTAGGGATAATAGCACACAATTTTGGACAGCCTTACTTTGAGCCATTTATAGCAGTTTTTCTCAGCTTCATGCATTTTACAAACTGTAGCGATTAAACATAATTTTGTGAAGAATGACAAAAGGAAGCTTGTAAGAAGAATCCTGCCTCCTTACATCCCTTTTTGTGCCAAACAAGAACACAACTACCAAAGAACTATCCATCCATCCATCCATTTTCTTTGCCGCTTATCCTCTGCAGGGTCGCGGGGGGGGGGGGGCTGGAGCCTATCTCAGCTGACTTAGGGCGAAGGCAGGGGACACCCTAACACTAACCCAGATCCCATGCGCCCTAATCGGTACGCGAACCAGGGACCTTCTAGCTGTGAGGCGTCGCTGCTAACCATCGAACCACCGTGCAGCCCCACCAAAGAACTAATGTAAGAAAAAAAACTCAAAGCGTTTAATTTTCAAGTTAACAAGGTTACAAAGCAAAATTTCTCGTATAATGGGAGAGGAGGAACGTTGTGCCAAGAAAACTCAAATTAAGAAAAAAATACAGGGCCTAAGTGAATGTCTGTCGCTAGAACAAAATCACAAACAAGAGACCTAACTAATTTATCTAAAAAGTGACTTGTAAAAATGTGTACAAAGGAGCTACTCACCATTAACCTAGTGACTCGAAACAATGGATATGTGTGTAAAGTGTAAAGGGTGCCCTACCTTACCTGTCCTCCAACCTCCAATCACTCTTTCCCAGTAACCTGTCTTAGGTTATTTCATCCAAATAAAACTCAAATCGATTCCTATATTCTTGACAATATTGGTAGATCTAAACAGCACAGCACAGGCAGGCCAAAGGGCGAGTGTTCCTGGATTTCTTCTTCATTTTTTAAATGGTGGGCTACAAACCCAATTCAAAGTGCATGCTGCTACCTACCTGGGAGTATGTAATTTCAGCACTTCATTTTCAGTTTACATTCTGACTTACAAAAGCAAAATAAATAAATCAATCAATAAATAGATTAGTTATAATGAAATTAAAAAATAACTACACAATAAACAAAGAAAGAAATTAACAAACTCCTATACATACTGACTCACACAAAAGTTTAAACCTGTCCTTGATTCTGCCCTGTGTCTTATTTTCTTTTGGTGCTCCATTCCCTTCCCATTGCTATCACACTGTCCCTTAATCTATCCTTTTCTACAGCTAACCTTTCACTACTGATCAGAAAATGTTCTACTGTTTCCCTGCATCTCCAAACTTTGCAATTTTCTGATTCAGCCTTTTTCAGTAAGGGAGGAACAGAACAGAATCTACGCACACTTAGGAGTACTCTTATTTCACATTTGACTGCTGACATGTTTGAGCAAATTAAAGTATTGGTTTCTCTTCTGTTTTACAGTTGTATAATATTACTTGCATTACAATAATATTTTTGTCATTTAGAATTTTATTAATAATAACTTGTTATTTTAAAGTAATAGTCACTGTCAGGTCTGTGTCCAGTCATTCAAATGAAATACTATCTGAAGCTCATTAATAGGAGAGTTCAGATGCAGATACTTTGGGTTGAGTGAACAAGTTTGTCATACTCAAAGTTTAACAGCAAACACATTTAAATATGATGAACTACTCAGGAAAATGTGTAACATCCTGAAAAATTTGGTTTATTAATTTAAAATCAACATAAACCAGCTCCTCTTTTTGAGGATTTATGATAAGTAAAATCTTATTCAACTATGGAGCTGAGTGTAGCACACTGATTTTCACAGATTTTCTGTTTTCTGTTAGTCTGTCTACCTTCTTTTACATGGCCTGGTCAAGGCTCAGTGAGGAAGCCACGGCCTTCATAAATATTGAACCTCACTATTATGTAAAGGCAATATAAATGTTATAGAGAGTCATTATTGTTCCTTCTCACAATAGGTAACAAAAAAGTAACAAAAAATGAGCTCGTGGGCACAACATGACAGGGGTGTAAAATTTTGATGACCTGTTAAATGGGGTAAGATTTGAAAACAGCTAGAAGTAGCAAAGGGAATAGAAGGGGAACAACAACTCTGAATGTCTGCAAATTAACCATGTGTGGAGGCTCTTTAACCTCCAGGCAAAGGACAATCAAACAGCATAGAACTGAAAAGGTAAATGACTGTTATTGCCATGTTATGATAATGCTATTGTTTAGAGGGCACCACAAAACAAGCATGTTACACGTCACTCAAGATGTCAAAGCTGCTGGGTTGCCTGTGTTCCACAACATTGACATACTATATAAGATAACACTGTGGCCCAGCATGAAGCCAGCTCTGTTCGACTTTGTGTAAAAAAAAAAAAAAAGAAACAAGGAGTGGTGTAAATGAGGTATTGGTGTGATCTCTGTGTAAAGGGATTTCATTCTCTCTCTCACATATTCAAATCTGTTATTACAATAGAATATACAATATATCATATACAATATAATAATATAAAAATGCAATTGCTTTGCACTGCTACACAAATATTTCTACTTTTAGGTTGTTCTGTTCGATAAAATAACCATCACATACGCTTCTTTCTTATCAAGTTCCTTTCATTACCAGCCTGTCTTCTCCTGTAAATCCACGCAACAAACAATGATCTTGTTTTATTTACTCTATTTAAATGTAGTTATGAGATGGGGGAGCTATATGAAGCTGACATTCCATAAATGTTCATTTTAAACACAAAATAATTCAAAATGTAATTCCTAGATTGTTATAAATGTGTTGAGATCATTCTTTTGCATTGTCAGTGGTGAACATAACTCTAACAAACACTATCTTTTTGGCAAGGATTTTAACTTATTGAATTTGTTTTTTTTTTGTCAAAAAATTCTCAGTTACTAACAAATGTAAATAATAAATGCCCCCTTAGAAGAAAAAGGACTAGAAAAATGCTAAAATTAAGCCAAACTTACTTGAAATTTGTCTTTTGCATACAGAAGATTAAGTAGCTAAAATTAAGATTTGTCTTTTTCTATCATATACATAAGTTTAATGCAAACAAATAAATAAATAAAATAAAATAAAATTCAGTTTTTTTTTTCCTGAGTATAGATTATACCCATATGTTAATAGATCCTCCTCCTCACAATCCATTATTGGAGTAGTTTTAATTCAGTTAATTCTTAAGTTGAGGGTCAAGTTTCCTTGGGTTTTGTATATGTATCCTTGTTTTGTTGTTTCCTATTTTATTTTGGTAAACCTTGTTCTATGTCTTCTGTGTCTACCCTCGTCCTGTCAAGTTTCTGTCCTTTTGTGATTACCTGCCCTGCCCTGCCCTGATGTGTTTCACCTGTGATGATTGCCCCACTTATGTCTCATTATTTGAGTGTGTATATAGTCTCTGTGTTTTCCCTTTGTCCTTGTCAAATCATCTGTCTTTGCTTTCCTCTGCTTTCGTCATCCCCTGTTCCAGTCATTTGTTCCTGTTCTCCATCTTCTTGGTTTGTAGCATTTGGGTTTTTTTATCTGCTTTGATTTTCCTTTTTAGTTAAACTTTGCATTTTTGGGTTTTGGAACTATTAGCGTGTTTTCTCTATAAAGCTCACTTTTTGTTAAGTCATTGAATTTTTGTCTGTATTTGGCTCTCTAGTTTTGTAAATCCTAACACTTCAGCCTGTCCACACTCCAAAACAAACAACAACAGAAAGCAACTTTGCTTCTCTTCTTAGCATGCAAAAATAAATTAACCTGGAGGACTATCTAATTCGAAAATTATGTAACTACGGTCCCATGAATCCTGGATGACCGCCAGAGGCGGTGCTTCAAGCACTGAATGTATCCATCTTGCACATGCGCAGGTCGAGTGTTTATACCAGCAAAGTCACCTGTGACCCCTGATGACCCCGGTTAGTCTATATCTTCCGGTGACATCAGAGGATCTGTTCCTGCAGAATCTTCTCGCGAAGCCACAAGGATTCTGAGTGACAGAATGCTCTGGCGGTCATCAAGGATTCATAGAACTGTAGTTACATACGTAACTTTAGTTCTATTTAATCCCTACTGACCGCCAGAGGCGGTGCTTCAAGCACTGGATGACCCATAACAGCAAAGTCACGAGGAATCCTAATACATACCTCATTGAGAGGAAACCACTGAGTCGGGCAACAGGACCACACCCAATGGATGGGGAGTGGCAACATTCACCCGATAGAACCTGAAAAAGGTACTTGGTAAGGCCCATGATGCTGCCTCACATATGTCCTCCAGGGGTACGCCACGCAGGGCCGCCCATGATGTAGAGACCGCTCTAGTAGAGTGGCACCTCACCCCGGATGGCAGGGGGTGACCACCTCTTTTATAAGCATGAGCAGTGACATCCACAATCCAGTGAGACAGTCGCTGTTTGGAAAGAGCATAAGTTTTCCTAGGAACACCATAGCAGAGGAAGAGCTGTTCTGACCGTCTTATACTTGCGGTCGCAGCCACATAGAGTCTCAGAGCCCACACAGGGCACAGCAGTCCCAACCTGTCCTCCCCTTCTGGGGGGATAAGTTCTGCCACATGAATAGGATGGTTGAGGTTCGACAATGACAGAACCTTTGGGAGAAAAGCTGTATTTGGCCACAGGGTAACCCCCGAGCCATCTGAGTTCCACCCCAGACATGAGTCACTCACGGACAGAGCATGTAGTTCCCCGACACGCTTTGCTGAAGCGATGGCAAGGAGAAAGGCAGTCTTAACAGAGACCCACTTCAACTCTGCCTGAGCCAGGGGTTCAAAGGGAGGCAGACACAAAGCATCGAGCACCAGGTGCAGATCCCATGCTGGGACACGCTGTGCTCGTGGGGGTCGTAACCGCAATGCTCGCTTCAGAGGGACACCAGTCTGTGGCACCCCAATGTGTCATTATCCACCCGAGCATGTCGAGAGGAAATGGCTGCTATACCCTTTAGTGTAGCAGGGGAGCGGCCATTGTCCAAGAGTGACTGAAGGAACTCCAAAATCCTTGGAACTGAACAGTGCACAGGGTCCTCACCCCTTTCCGAACACCATGCAGTAAACAGCTGCCACCTGTTTGCATACTGCAGCCGGGTGGAAGGCGCCCTGGCATTTAGTATGGTATTGCAGACAGCATCTGAACACTCTGTCAGCAGCAGGTTGGGCCCTGCAGCGGCCAGACCCACAGCTGGAAGCGAAGAGGGTCGGGATGTCAAATCTGACCCTGTAACTGAGACAGGAGATCCTTCCTGTCAGGGAGGCGCCATGGTGAGCTGCGGCAGAGCCTGCTCAGAAGTGGAAACCATGTTCTCCCTGGCCAGAAAGGGGCTACCAACATCAGCCGGTGACCCTGCTGGAGGACCCTCTGTAATGTTGGAAAAATCACAGGGATTGGTGGAAATGCATAGAGGAGACCCTCTGGCCAATCGTGGGCGAGAGCATCCTGGCCCAGAGGGCTGCTCTCCTCTGTCAGAGAGAACCAGAGGGGGCAATGGGTCGACTCCTCTGTGGCAAACAGATCTACCTCTGCTCTGCCAAAAATGTCCCAGATATTGAGCACTGCCTCTGGATGAAGCTGCCACTCCCTTGGTGGCGGCTTGCCACGGGAGAGCAAGTCTGCAGCCTGGTTCCGGTCCCCGGGCAAATACATTGCTCTCAGGCTGGCCAGGCGTGGAGCTGCCCACAACAGGAGGTCCCGGGATGCTTGCAACAGCTGTGCAGACATGGTGCCCCCCTGGTGTTTTATGTGAGAGACAGTCGAGACATTGTCTGAACGTACAAGCACATGCCACCCTCTCAGGAAGGGAAGAAAACACTGCAGGGCCATGTACACAGCCCGTAGCTCCAGAACATCGATGTGCTCCGAGTGGTCCCGAGCAGACCACAACCCCTGAGCTGTCCGGTTCTGCCACACTGCACCCCACCCCGAGAGGGAGGCATCTGTTGTGACGGCTTCTCGACAGAATGCAATGGAACCCATGAGCGTGCCCTGAAGGATCTCTCTCTCCATGGAGCTAGAGCAAGGAGGCAACGGTATGACACCCTGAGTCTGCTGTGCCAGTGCCACTTGGCATCCAGATGAAAGCTGTTCAACCACCTCTGAAGGGGACGTAGCGACAGCAGTCCTAAAGGGACCACAGTGGCAGCAGCCGGCAGTTTCCCTAGGAGACGCAAAAACTCCATATAATGCAACCACCTGCCCCCCTGAAAGAGGGGAAGGAGGCGAAGGATGTCGTCCACCTGTTGTGGCGACAGAAAGGCCTTCATGGCGATGGCATGGAGAGTCATCCTGAGAAGATTGTGCTCTGTGAGGGATCCAGGCAACTCTTTGTGAAATTCACCCTGAGACCCAGTCGGGCCACATGGGAGAGAAGACGCGTGGTGTCCAGGGCCACCCGAGACTGGGATGGCACACAGATGAGCCAATCGTCTAGATATGGCAGGATCTTCATGCCCTGTGACTGCAGGGGCGAGAGGGCTGCCATCACACACCTGGTGAACACCCGTGGGGAAAGGGAGAGACCGAACGGGAGCACCCTGAACTGGAAATGACGTCCTTGAAAAGCAAACCTCAGAAACTGTCTGTGGTGTGGTGCTATGGGTACATGAAAGTAAGCATCCTTCAGGCCTATTGATGTAAACCACTCCCCTCTGGAAACTGTGCGCAGAACCTCTGCAGTGCTGAGTTGTGGAACCTCAGGACCTTCAGGAACCTGTTGAGTCCCCTCAAGTTGAGGATAGGGAGGAGTCCGCCATCTTTCTTTGTTATGAGAAAGTAAGTCGAGTAAAACCCCCCTGGTTGTGACAGGGGATCTACCGGCTCGATTGCACCCTTGTCCAGGAGGACGGACAACTCCTGGTTGAGGGCTTGGGCTTTTGCCGGGTCGCGTATGATGGTCATCTTGACCCGGCCAAAGGCTGGGGGCTGGTGTCGGAACTGAAGTTTGTAACCGTGGGTCAAGGTGGAAAGCACCCAAGGGTCCCTGGTGGAAGCGGCCCAATAGTTGAGTTGCTGCTAAGAAATACAGACGATGACCGGCCCCCTGGCCTCAGCACCGGGTCCCCTGGCCACTAGAGGCTCTGGGGGCACGGTGGACAGTAGTGAGGCCCGAGGTTACCCAGAGGGCAGTCGCTCAGGGGCTCAAAAGATCTTTGTCACCTGCTGAGAAGTTTGTGGGCGTGGGCGATGAGACCTGAGGTTGCCTCTGGGGTAAGCCTGTGGATGAGAGCGGCGCTGGAGGGCAGCTGAAGCACCACTAGGCCTGCTAGGAGGAGGGGCACTCCTGTGAAGCCCGGACAGCTGCTGTCGAGTCTGTCTGGCTTGGACTGTGCGCTCAAGCGCCTCTAGCACTGCAGATCCAAACAGCTCCCCCTGTTCCACTGGAACACTGCGGAGGGTTCTCCTGCACGCCTCAGTGAGGGGAGATTGCAACGGCCAAACCTGGTGGCGAGCCTGGATGAGAGTGTACATCAACCGCCCCAGCTCCCTAGACATCAGTGCGAACGCCTGCAGAGAAGCATTGCTGAAACTGTGGACAGAAGCATCCAGTGAAGCCTCCTGTAAGGATGCTGATAGAGCAAGCATCAGGTGGGACATCGAATTGCCTATGCGTCCCATGCGTGCCGCTGCGTCATAGGCTTTGGAGAGCAGGTCATCCGACACCCGACACTGGGGACAAGGACACCTTGCATTTGGTCTCACAGCCTCATCAGGTGAAACAATTAAAACAGCTATTGTCGGCTCAATCGCTGGCATGCGGCCCAAGCCAAACTTGGGTGCATCCTGCATGGCCACCAGGGTCCGGCCGTCGGAGTTGCGTGAGAGAGGGCTCTCGAGTCCCTCCAGCATGCATGCAACTCCCTCAAGTACTCATCAGATGGAGGCACAGTTAAGTTGGTGGGGGCTGATCCACGCCTGAAAAAAGCACTAGCCGGAGCTGACTGAGCTTGTGGTACATCCAACTGCAGGAGGGCCAGGACCGTACGAATGATGGCCGCCATTGAGTTATCCTCTGAACCAACAGTAGATCTGTGGGCTGAAGGACAGGACCCCACCGCGGAGGCACGTGAGGCTACATCCTGTGGAACCACATCTGCCTCATATTCAGCGAACTCAGTGGTTGACGCTGCCATGGAAAGCACATCTTTCTCCGGCTCCAAGATGGCTGCCGGAGGAGCAGGAGCACCCAGCTCCCCTGCACCAGTTCCAAACTGGAAGGCCAGGAAGAGGGATTTCACTTGATTAATCTCATCTGTTAATTGGTCCAACTTGGAAGCAAGTCCGGACTCCTTAACCTTCTTCCTGGCAGCGGGGCCTTTAGTCTCAGCAGCCCAAAGTTTAGATCGGCCAGACTGAGCTGGAGTCAATTGCTGGGCTGAGGTCAACTGTTCAGGAGATGAAACAAGGCCCGACAGTTGTTCCACCTCAGCCAGTCTGGCAGCCCTCACTGCCCAAGGCATGAAACTGCAGTTCATGCAGGGATCTTCTGAAAGACCCTCCCTCAGATGCTCGAGACCAAGGCATGAGGGACACATATCATGGCCATCTTCAGGCTGCAAAGATGCCTATGTCAGGAGTGGGAGCGCACACACTGCTTTCACCAACAAGTACAACGAAAGGCGGATACACGGTGTACCGATCAGTCAATAAGGTAGGGCAAGCGGTCACAATGCTAACCGCTAATGCACGTAATTAAATAATCTGAGTGGCACAAATGCCGGGAGAGGCAGCAAGTACACTGCCTTCACCAACAAAAATGAAAATACAACCAAAAGCGAGTACAACAGGTTGCACTGATACTCAGTACTGATAGCTACATAAATATTAGTGTTACAAATGCTGAGAGAGGGAGCGCACACACTGCCGTCACCAACAAAAAATGAAATACAACCAAAGCGAGTACAACAGGTTGTACTGGACAATATGTAATGAGAAAACACAAGTAAACTTATCACTACATTTGGTACTTAGCCAACCGAGGATGATGACCCGAGGCAGAAGTGTCCGCGGCAAACTGCAACAAACTTCTCACCGTCGTGGTTCATTGCAGCCTCTGGAGGGCGAGCAGCTCGCGGCTCTGACAAGACATCACAAGGTTACTGGCAACAAACAGTAATAATTGGTCCTTAGCTCTAACTAGCCTGGTGACATGTAGTCTACCTGTGAAGCGAGAAGATGAAAAGGAAGAGATCCTCTGATGTCACCGGAAGATATAGACTAACTGGTGTCATCAGGGGTCACAGGTGACTTTGTTGGTATAAACATTCGACCTGTGCATGCACGAGATGGATACATTCAGTGCTTGAAGCGCCGCCTCTGGCGGTCAGTAGGGATGAAATAGAATTAGGTTCATAAAATAACTGCAGAGGTAATCTGGCAGCAGAAACAGTAAGTGCCTCTCCACTCTAAGTGAAAAGCTGTACACCATTTATCCATAAGACACAGCACAACTTTATTGATAATTTAAAGCTCTTGACACAGCATTAACTGATGTGTTCTTCTACAAATATGAACGGTCACACACACAGTCGAGGTTCATTGCATGTTTCTGTGAATTTGGAATAGAGCTGCTGTTCTCCTTCCCTCTAGGGAATTCTTTGTCCCAGCAGGTTCCTATTTGCTTTGGGAACATTATTGTTAACTAAGGCAGTTGGCCTTGTCACCCACCTGTGTCCTGTTGTTGTGTGGATAATTGCTTTCACTGTTGCAGAGAAAAGCCAGATTTCAATGGAGACATTATAAAAATTCATAAGATTCTCATCAAAAGAGTTGGTTTTGCTGCTCAGCTCAGCAAATTTTATCTGAGGAACACAAGGAAGGGAGAAAGTGCACACTAGGTTAAGAATGGGACTCCTCAAACTAAGGAACAAAGTGGATATACTTAATGCAAAATGTGTCATGAACAGACATCTTCACGGCAGACCCAATGAGGGGGTCAGAGGGGTCTGCACGTACAGTATGTCAGCAGCAGGTGGGCCCCAGTACCCTCTCTCAGCGGCCAAGCTCCACTTTAAGCAGTTAACGACTTGAATGGTGATACAAGTATGTCAGCAAATGTTACTTATTCAAAACATGCATTTGGTGCTGTGTCCCATTCATTCAATCCTGCATGGCACCACAAATGCCTGTATCCTGCGGGATGCATGTTTCCTGTTTCCAGTGTTTTATAAGACATTCTAGTATTGTCCCGTTGGAATATTTTATATAGTAGCATTGAATTCTGAGGGGTTGGTGAGTTGATTTAGTTATTTTCTTCACTTTTCAGTTTGGGTTTAAATAATACAACTTTTTAGCTCACTAAGTATTGACTGTAAAGTCTCACTGGACTAGATTTTAATAATATGAAATTTTCATGAACTTAAAAGCTGAAATATGGATAAGGGTGTTGAGTCAGACTGCTTTTAAAGTGGTTTTCGCTACCACTCTTTAGTTTGAGTTTGAATGTGTAATATTTGTTTACTTCTCAAACCTCTGAGATATCTACTACCCATATTGCCCACCCATTATTTCTACCAGCCCACCCTTTTATAACTGGCTAAAACCAGCTTAGCATCCAATCAGCTGTAAGATCAGATGAGAGCCATAAGTGTCCCATCTTGTCCTGGGTCTTGCAGTTTTAAGATTATCGTTATTCCTGTGCCCATTACATCACAGAAAGTTGGCATCAAGTTATGCATTGTGCGCAGGTCTGACCTTTCTCAAATGAGCCTGATGATGCTCTTTTAGCATGATAACAGTGAGCTGCTTAAAGACATGACAGTTCATACAATAAATATTTTCAGGGCCTCTGTTTTTCCGTTGTTATGCAAATAATGATGCGGCCCAGGAAATATTTAACTTTTTTAATATTGGTTATTAGGTATTGGTATTTGGATATTCATTTGTTGGTACTCAGTTAATAGTTCTGGGATTCCAAGTTCGCCGAAATGTCGTTTCACTTTTTCAAGAGATCCAGGGTTACCTCCTGTAGTTTGGCCAGTGCTGTCAGCTCCAGGGGTTGGCCAGCCTGGAGGCAAAGGTTCTGATAGTGGATCATAATAGAAGTATAGAGTTGAAAAACAATGCAATTAAGGAGAAAGTTTGAGCTATGAGTTGCCGACTTTCTGGTTCATTGGCATGGGCTGGCAAGCCCACTGATGGTCACTCCACATGGACTGGACCTCTTCCACTTGTGAGAGAGGGTTGATGTTCAAATTTTCTGAATTTATTAATATTCTCTCTGTCAAATGGGAATGGAAGCTTTAAATATGTATTGTTTATCAGTGTTGAGGCTCCAGAGCCCAAGACATGTTTTTTTGTATAACCCTGGTAATCTTAGGGAGACACAACTTTCGGTCCATAAATGACTCAGTGTAGGATTTTGCATGGCTTTTTCTTAATTACATATTGCATTTCCTTAAGCCCTGGGGAGGGTTAGTTAAAATGGACCAGAACCTTATTCTTTTGTGTAATATCCTTTCTTTGTGCAAGTACACTACCCTGAAAAGATTTTTACAGTTTATGGTTTACAGCAGCCAGCATAAAAAGCTTTTTTATAAAGCATCTATATGCTGAATCACTGCATACTAATAGACAGTGAAGTTTTCAGAAAATGTCTTAAAGTTTTACTTAAACCTTCAAATTTCTGAAATAAATGATGCCTCCTTATTTTTCTGTTTCTTTTTTCAGTCTTTGAGAGTGGCAAGACAGTGTGGTGAAGTGGGGGCTGCATGCAGGGTGGAAGTCAGAGAGAGGGAAGTGCAGAGGTGAGTGAATGCAAGGAGAAGGCTTGGATAGAGAGAGCCTTTTCCCAGCTTACCTTTGATCTGACAGCTTGTTAACAAGAGGAGTACACCTACTTCTGTTTGCTAAATAATTCTCTCTGTCTGCTTCTTTGGCTTCTCTTTTTTTTACCTCTCTCCTGCTGTGTCCATCATGGACAGGAGGTGCTGTCATGTCCCATGCTCCTCAAGAGTTCTGCTTAAACTATCAGTCTGCTATTTATTTCAAGAGTGATATTTTGTCCTTCAAAGATTAAAAAACTATCAATTATCTTCGCCAATAAGAATGCTCATTCTGATCATGCATTTATAATGTTTTTTTTAAAGATATGAATGCTTCAATCTGCACCAAAGTGGTAACCTGACTTATAATTACATGGGGCTTAACCACGTCATGCCCTATAGAGTTTCAAATCATTACTAACTTTAACTGGGACCAGTATAACAACACTGAGACTGTAGTAATGTGAGCCGTGAGATTTGTTTCAAACAAACTGAAATCGATATGTCAGACTGTGATAAGCCTAAGAAAAGTGTGTTGCAAAAGCCTCACTGAGAGGTTGTAAAGGTATGACTATCTTTATCAGTGTCATGACATAAAGGCATGAATTTCAATTCAATTTAATTTTATTTATATAGTGTCAAATCACAACAAAGTTGTCTCAAGACACTTTACATATGGAGCAGGTCTAGACCGCAC
>JAPZDZ010000025.1:26294297-26317390 GCA_029783805.1 Acanthurus tennentii | reverse complement strand
GTTTATTCGGCTGGACAGGGACAGCGATCAATGAATGTATTGTGTCAGACAGCTCTCAGCTGATTCCCCCTTAAGTCCAATCGTTTGGAAAGCAAACATTTACATATTTTGTAACATCTATTTCTACAATATAATTTCGCCTGCACAGGAAAACGCGCACATATGCAGGCACTTACGCACGCATGTACACACACACACACCTAAAAATTAAATGCATTTTGTCAATAGAATACATGTGGTTATTAATGGTTGGCGGACTGTTTTTCTTTCAGCCGCTTGTTGATATTGAATTCAAACGAAGAAAGGCGATTCAGCGGTGAGTAGACAGAACTCTTAGCTCAGGGTTCATATTATAGATAATTATTATTTAATTTTTGTTTTTCTGATCAAATAAATACGCTGACATGTACAAGGAAGTTTGCTCCCGCTGTCAGCGACGAATCTATTAAAGACGATCCAACAGTTACGATCCTGTTCCGTCCATTGAGATTAATTTGGCATTATGAATACAGTCATTCTTAATTTGAAATTTAAGGTGTGTGGAGGGGGCTCACATAAATGAAAGGGGTATGTGTGTCTTAGCCAAACCCGAGGTACACACTCCCATACACACGCTGTTTACTTCACACTTCATACTTTGTGATCAAAAATATTTTCAAAGGACACTTTACTAACCTCACTAAATATGTCAAAAGCTCAATTAAACATTTTACACTGCTGAGAGGCAAAAACAGAACATAAAGGTGTTCGTGATTGTGGAGAACAGTGTGAGCAGGTTGCGGTCCAGCTGTTTTACGTTTGCGCCTCCGTTTAGACCAGGTTTTGGCTGCTCTAAACTCCTGGCGCATTTGACCTCTTTGCGCTGGGTGTAAGATATCAAACGCGCGAGTACACGCCTCCATCATGCCTTCATTCGTAAGATAGCAATGACACCTGTGGCACTGGCGCACCGCGTTTGCGCCGGGTGTACGAAGGGCCCTGAGAGTAAAGCTGTTCTGATAGACAGAGGTTTTGAAATTAAGGGACTTCTTATTAAGCTGCAGTCTTTAGCAACATGATATTAGTTTTCTTCTGTCACTGATCAATGAAGCCACCAATATTGCATGTTCATTTTTAGTCATTTCTTTGATTGTGGGACAATGTTGATACATGTGTGATTTTTCTGCACTCACTCAGAGAGTGCAGGTATTTACAGTTGGGCCCAGGAGAACTAAGGGGAAGCACACACTGCTTTTTCCTGCTTGTTCCCTTTCTATTTAATACGCACACATATGCAGACACCCTAACAAAGCCACATAATATGCATAACATTTTTTCACTCTAGCATAGTCTGAACAAAGCAATAAATACCCTTCGGTCTCTACTATAACTGAATACACCCCATTGAAACTCTACATGCAAAGCTACCCTGCTCACTAGATTTCACTGTGTGCTCTTTTGAACATAGCAAAATTCAATGTAAAAAAATTGCAAGACAGAAAATAAAAAACGTGATATGTTTATATGTAAACTTGATAACTTGTTATTATTATTATTATTATTATTATTATTATTATTATTATTATTATTATTATTATTATTATTATCATAATATTGATAATTATTATTATTATTTAAAAAATAAACTATAATTTATTTGTATAGCACCTTTCATACAAAAAAATTGTTCAAAGTGCTTTACAATAAAGAGAGAGGAACATTAAAAGCATGAGAGAATTAAACCCATGTTAAAAAAAATATCAAAATCATATATCATGGGCAGCAGTGCTGGGGGAATCACTTTCCTCCAAAAATGTCATCTTGGTGCTATGTCCCTGACATTATAGCTTACTTTTTTTTAGCCTCTGTGGCTAGCTAGCAAATACAAGTGGACCTCTGACAATGCTATGCTCATTCAGGTTTTGTAAATCCAGTTGCATTAACATAAGCAACATTAGAAACATGCCAGTCCCTTCACTCTTATGCTAAATAAACAGTTAATCACAGAGAGAGCGGTGTATTTAGCCACTGAGTAACATTAAATGATAAATCATGCTAGTATTACCATCATTATTAATTTTAGCTTCCTGCTTCAGCCCACATCCTTAACATTACCTTCAACTACATGGATGTGGCCCTCAATCCAGCTGCTGTAACCCTCGCTTTGACTAATTTAGGACTATGATGCGTCTCGCTTGCCCAGGATTCAACTGCTGCAACTGTTAAAGCTGGGCATACAATGTATGATTTTATAAATGTTGTTATTTAATTCCAGCTCACACTGAATAAGTAAATTGGCCACGATGTAAGGGAGGAACAAGCTGCAGGTTGTCTGTCTAGCCGTCTCCAGCTGGTGCCGCCATAATGTCAGTGTGTAGTTCACCCATACCAGCATTGTTTTTATTTTAAGATGGCCACAACATGATAAAGGCAAATTAAATCGTTTAAAGGACAAAAAACATAAAATTACAGAAAGCATTGACAGGGAGTTGCAGAGATCAAATGCAAAGCTAAACTAAACAGATAAGTTACAAGCTTACTTTAGAAAAGATCTAGGGAGCTGGTCCTGATATCTCCTGGTATTGTGCCCCACAGCTTTGGGGTGTAACTGACAAAAGCTGGGTCACCAATCTTCTTTCTGCTGTTACTGGAGACCTTCAATAATCCAATAGCAGATCATGGCAGTATTCTTTGGGGCATGAAGCAGGTAAGGGAGTTAGCAAATATAGCTTGGTCCTAGCCCATTGAGGAGTGTGAATGTCAGAAGGAGGACCTAAAAGTCTATTCTAAATGTTACAGAATGTCAGTGCAGAGCAGCTTAAACTGGACTACAGTTTTAACTCCCCTTGGTTCTGGTTAATAGGTGAGTGGCAGAGTGTTGGATGAGCTTAAGTCTCTCAGTAGTTTTCTTTAGGAGAGCAGTAAAAAGTGCATTACAGAAGTCTAGCTGACTTAAAATGAAAGCATGAATCAGTTTCTCAGAATTTTTTCGTTTAAGTGGTCACACTTAAGCTATATTCCTTAAGTGCATAATGTAACATCACTTCTCTTCAATATCTAACAGGTGAGTTAGCCCATATCATATGCCTCAGAGTTTATCTAATCCTCTGATCAGTGCCACACACTTCTAATAGGTCATATGTTAATTACAGATTATTTTTTATTTTTTCAAAAAAAAATGTACAGACAATATGCTTAAAATATGTTCTGCAAAATTCAACAGTGTAATAATTGTTTGTGATAGTTTAGATTTTATTTTCTAAAAAATAAATCAGTGCGAAGGTCAACACTTTTGCCTCATTTCTTTTATGGCTCAAGTTGATTTTGTGTTTTGTGAACTCTTTTCAACTCTGTCTTGATTACAATGCTTTGTGGTTGTGCCCTTTAAGCCATGTTATCACTCATTAGTATATGATCAATATGTTTAAGTGTTAACAAAAGCACAACATTTTTTGTGAGAGCTTTACGTTTTTTATATATATTTATTTTGATAGATCATTTAGATCTTCTATAGGGCGATGCCCCTGGACCTCTCTTGAGGGTCAGAGGTCCACTCACCATAGTTTAACAAAATCCTGTGGGAAACACTGCACTCCAAGCGCTGGTTCTTTGTGTTGCACCTGAATCCTAGTTTGTCAATCCAGCAGTCTCTGTTGTTTTCCTCCCTAACTGGCTCTGCCGGACCAACAACGATGTTTAAGGTACACAAAGCACAATAATGTCTCTGTTGTTGGCCGCAGGAACAAGCACAGTCTTCGTCTACTCCCAAAATCTGACCCTGTGAAGACCCAATGGATTAATTTTATTTTTGACAAAATATCCCAACAACACTTAAAAAAAGTGTTGTATGTGGCGGCTGACCATTTTACTTTGTATCACTTCATCAAGGAAGGCCAGTACAAAGCAGAATTCCTTTCAAACTGAAGCTCACTGTCTGTGACCCGACTTCAATCTTGGAAGTGGTAAGTTTTGCCATGTTTAAGCTGCATTTCGGTACCATGGAGCACACAGTACGGAAGGACAAATAGGGAGAAGTCATTCCAAAACCCAGCTGCCTGAAATTCCTTACTGACATGCTGACTAGTTGACTATAATGTCCCAAACCTTGGAATAAAACAACAGCAGTAGAACTGCATGCTAAATAGGAGATATTAAATATTACAGTAATGTTATGCAGTCTTTGATTCCCAAATCGCCCAATGAGAATTCCCATTAATGTGCTAACAAAAGTAAGGATGGCTGCAATAAAAAGTATCTATGAAAGATATGTTTTATTCACAAAGTTAACATAAAATGACATGTGTTCTCTTATTCACAGACAGTGTGTGCAGAAATAGGGGAAGGATTCATCCTTAATTTTAACTGTTAAGCTTTAATATCAATAAAAAATGAGTCTGTTACCAGCAGCCAAGCGCTACACCAAGAGCTCACCAAAAACACAGGGTTATGGCCAGAGTCAGTCGTACTTGCCAGAGGTGTGTGATCAGCCACAGCTCATCTGCATTTAAAGCTACACTTACAGAGACAGCACGTTCAGAAGCAGGCTGAAAAAGAGGAATCTACTGGCATGCCTCAGCACATGATCAGAATGGTATTTTAGGCAGAAACTTCAAAGGTAAGTTTTGAGGACCTCCGACACCCATTAACACTGTCAAAGAGGAACATGATATGGGACATTTAAATATCAAGTGGTTCCTAGTCTTAATACATCAACAGTGATATCATACTTCAACAAATGTGTTGATAATGTACTGATCACAAAGACAAAAGAAAAAAATATTTCTCAGCCAGAACACATAAATTAAGAGGTGAGGGTTCTATCCAGAGCTGAAGTAACTGCCTTTCAGTGAAGCAACAAGGAAGCATATTGCCAGAGCACAACTGAGAAGTGACATTAAGGAGGCAAACAGGGACACCAGCACTGACTAGAGAGAGTCCTCAACACCAGCAACACCAAAGATATGGGGCAGGCTATCCAGAACATCACAGGCTACAAAAGCTGGAGTACTCCAATCATTTTTGAGGCCACGATGGTCTTAAACCTTAAGTCAATTTATGCTTGTTTTGATCCCCTCTAGAAAGGATCTTGACTGGCACAGCTAGACTAATTCTCAATTCCAAACTAGGAACTAGTCCGGTACCACTCCATTCATATTTGATTTCCAGGGGGCATCATCAGCAGGGTGCAACTGGATAGACATACAACCAATAAGGAAGGCAGAGCAACACCAAGTTTTGCTGTTTTAAACAATCTCTCCATAGCAGAGGCCGCCATCCTGGTTGTTTACAACAGTGGCTCTAAGGTGCTCCTCAATGAGTCAGTGCAAAGCCTGCACCATATTAAATAAACGATTGTGACCGGACTGTCCTGTTTTGGGTCAAGAGAAAACAGTCATGAATGGGAGGGGAACTAGACCCTTTTCACAGAGAGAATTTATTCACCAAATGAATAAAAAATATGAATGTATTTATAGAGTGTGGTCTGAACCTGCTCCATATGTAAAGTGTCTTGAGACAACTTGGTTGTGAATTGACGCTATATAAATAAAATTGAATTGAATTGAATTGAAATTGAATTAAGGGTCTGGCTTACCATGCTATCAGCTATAAAGATAACTCTGCCTCCAAAGAAGTGACCAACCAGCCAGTGAATGTGTTACAGATATTTATAACTTTACATCATGACTGGAGTACCTCCGACAGCTACTACTGTACCTGTGCCTAAAATGTCTGCAGTGTCTGGTCAACACCTTGGCAACAACTGTTGCCCTGTTGCACCCTTATTCTAAAGAAGTGCTTTGAAAAACTGGTACTGCAGCACAACATCCAAAAAAACATCCCAGCCAACCTTTGATTCACACCAGTTAGCATTCAGAAGCTCAGATCAACAGAGGATGCTATCTCCACACCAGTCCTAACACATCTTAGGGGTAACAACACCTTCAGCATATTCGCCCCCATATATCAAGGGGGAAATTCAGCATTCTGATCTTGAGCACCACACCCTGGGGTCTGTTTGTTTGGAAGTTCGATACCCTGTTGCAGACGGTTCAGAAAGGCAGTCACATCTCCTCCACGCTCCTCCACTCTAGTGTTCAACACCAGAGCACTTTAGGTTGTGTGCTCAGCACCCTTCTGTTCTCACTTACACGAAAAGGCTTACACTTAGACCTGCATGTTGAACTTGGCTGGGTTATGGTTAATATGAGAATTTAGTATAAGTTAAATGTCTATAAAAAAGATATTTAATTAATTATTAGGTACTTAACTATTAGCTCATTAATTTCAGGAGTCATTTTTAAGTCATTTTTCTTGCAGAACTCATTGAACAATATGAAGGGCACTCAGAAATGTCAAATTAACTAACCTCTTTGAAAAGATCTGAGGTTACATTAAAAGGTTAATAATAAAGGTTGGATTTAAGGACAGAAAGCTCAATTCAATTACTTAAATTTAGCTGGGTGTTAAATGGGTTCACATTTACTAATGCTATGAAAAGTAATGGAACAGTTTTTTTTGTTTTCTTTTTCTCATAGTGGATCTTTGGTAAATCAGTCTGGACAAAATGTGGATTAAATTGATTTGTTGGGTATCTGCAAGTCGCAGACAGAGAAAAAGAATGCAGAGGGTCATAAGAAAGTGAAAAACAAACATAGCTCTGCCTGTTCTTTGCTCTGTAGCCCATTGTCAGTCTGTCACAAAACACACTTTCTCTTTGGCCAAGGTTTGCTATTGATTGAACGGAAAGTGACATGAAGTCAAACCAAGAGGCCTAAAGAAAACAGCAGTTTCTTTTTAATATAATGTTGAATCTATCATGTACACAGTAATTTTTTTGTTGTGAGTTTAGCAGTATTAGGTTATTTGACTGTCTCCTTCATAGGAGCTGTGTTGCAGATACAAGGTGGAGTGGACAAAACAGCATTAGCTAATGTTTATTAGGAGAGCTGGGTGTAGTAGGCATTGAAAGTATATGCACCTTTTAGAATTTTGCAATTGTTTTTGTTTACTGAAGCTCTTTACAAGAGAGTCAGGAATTTATGTATTTGGCTTCAAAGCACAAAATAATGACAGACATTTTTAAGAACAAGTAGTAACTATTGGATTGATGATGTTATTTTGAAAAAAGACTGTCTTTGTTTAGCAGGGATTGGAAAAAGTTCGAAATTGAAAATCCTACAATAATATATAGCTAAATAAGCAAACCAGTCTGTATAGCTTGCTTTTATTGTTTACAATACTCCCACTGTACTTTTTGTTAATGTTGAAATACAGCCATATCATTATACAGTCCAGTCAAAAAAATTAATTAGGAGCATAAAGCTACATATAGCACAACAGCTAAAATTATAAAATATATAGTATATGCACAGTATATACATGTACACTGGATTTTATTCAGGTACTGTTTCTAGATACAAGGTAAAGTCTCAATAAATATGTCATCCTTCCTGTCCAATGTCTCCTTTACTTATTCCCATTCAGCTTTCTCTGCATTAAAATGCATCTCTCAGTTTCTGATTGAGCTCTCAATTGGCTGTCCTAATCAACAGGTCAACAGCTGCAAATGAAGACAGTATCCAACATTTTTACTAAAAAGTTAAACAGAGAACTGCCTTTGGGGGTCACATTGGGCAAATAAGATATTATTGAGAGAAAATATTGCATAGCAAGCACTCTAGAAATCAACATCACAGACAGTTTTGTTTATTTAATTGTAATCAGTCAACTGTGATCGCAATCATCAAGGGTATCCAGAATCATGAAATTTATCTCATATTGATACAAAATTTCTGCTGTCATGACAACCCTAACCCTAACATTTTGTAGTATGAACAGCACAATGCAAGGAAAAGGGAACCAGAGTAGCAAAAATGTAGACTTCTTACTTAATATATACTATTCAAATACAGGCAATATAATAAATGCTTTGTTTAATACAACCTTTCCTTATACAAAGGGCTGGATCCCTTTGACAGCTTTTAAGGATATGCAATATTTTTGCAACTAGTGGGCATGGTAATCAACTTTGTCTCCGGTCATCCAAGTTTGCATCACAGAAGAGCTTCATCAGTTAATTTTTCACTCCACGTTTCCACCAACTTCCACCAGACATGACTGCATTACATTCCAGCTGAAATGCTGCCACAGTTATTCAAGGTCATGTCTGTGATTTCATTAGATGAACTGTGGCGAGTTTCAGAAGCATTCTAGAAGCTGCTTAGAAATGGCATAAAGATCTGGTAAATTTTCAAAAAGAAGACACACTCTGCACACTTCCTGATCAGTTTTCATAAGCAAATAGACAATTAACAGACAAAAAAAACCCACATTTACTATGGATCTCCTTTCCATTCTAAAGAACAAAAAACAGCATTTAAAATGACCCAAGTCTTGCAATGTGTAATCTCAGGCAATCTCAACAATCTCAACAATGTAAACAATCTATTTCACCAGTACAAAATATTGTGCTTTGTAGTAACAGAAGTTATGCATTGCTGATTTTTGTTGCACATGCATTCCTGTGTGCCAATTGTGTGTTACCCCTTTCTTTTTAGATGCATGTGCTATGATACTTGAAAGATGTAAAATGGTTTAAAAGGATTGGATACTTTATCAAATGATAACATTTCACGTCTAATGCACCAATTAAACATTTAGCCAGATATAAGTAGCATTTAAGAAATGTTCTGCTCACCACTACAACTTAAGATACATTCTGTGGGTTTGAACAGTGCTTGGCCACATAACATACAGGAAACAGGCTAAAGCTTAAAAAAGAGCTAGTATTTGATGATAAGTCTATTTGCATAGTCTTTCCACAAAGAGACTAGGGAATTTTACAAGCATGCCCACCTTAGCTGCTATAAATTCATCCATTCTTCATCTTCATATTTAATACAAAAGCCTCTGCTCCCAAGCATTTGCAGTGTTTTAACTGTATCTAACCAGAGCAAAAAACACTAAAGATAGCCGCTCTTTATTAAGTTGATAGGGTCTATAAAAGTCACAAACAGTGCTCAATAACACACAGTAACACACACATATTCTTGTCAAAGTAATGTTTAGGGAGCACTTACAATTAGTTTAGTTGGTTACTATAATTTATTTTGTACTAGCTACACAAGATTACAGGTAAACAATATTATTTTTATATGTGTATACAGTTATTAAATGCAGTACTCATAAAGAAAGCCTATTTTCCCTCCAGTACGACATTGTAAAAAATCTGTGGTGCCTCACATGTGCATTTATCAGATCTGTAAGTAGAAAAGCTTGAGACAGCCTTGGCTAGATAGCACTGTCAAGAGAGCCTTTCATTCAGCATATGCTGACTATACAGTCATCAACCTAACAACAGTGTTAAGAGTGTATGCTGTGCTGGGTTTGTTGTTGTGTACGTGTGTGTGTGTGCATGTGTGTGTGCATGATGGGAAGGGTAGGCAAGTATTCAAGGTTGATGGAGCGTTCTTTGTGTGTTTCATGAGTTTCAGTATGTGCAGGAAGGAAGAGGCAGCAGGCAGTCTTGCAGACAGTATTGTTTATGATTCCTTTTAAGCCAGTCAGGCAGATGAACCTAACCACAACATGCAAAACAAAACACTAGCTGTTTTATAGAATCAAAGCCACTGTAAATAATTGTGATAAATCATCCTCTCTTAACTATATGTGACTTTATAAGGTTATCTACTGAAAACAGACAATCACACAATTTAAGTAAAAACCTAATTTCAAAGAAAAATAGTACAAAAGGATGGCATGACATCATTGGATTAATCCTCCTTTGACACGCCTGGATTAAACCTGCTTTTCCAGGTAATTGTCTCATTAGAGGCCTGTCCAGAACAGGGGCACACTTGTCCATTGATATCAAGTAGTGTGGTTAGCTTACAAACCCTGGCCAGATCTAACCTAATTATTATTCCTTCAGCTAGGCCACATGTTGTAAGTAGAACACAAAATCATATCAACAGCTAGTAAAGTTGCAGGCACGACTACTATACTAAAACTGATACTTCGTATTAATATTTTCCCGACCAAGTTTCTCTGCTGAAAATTTTTACAGTTAAACTGCAAAAGCTGCCTCTGTGAAAGAAGATTAGTGGCCTTCTGCATCACTGATGTGTTGTCAATCCATATTATAACTGTTTTGATAAAAATTCTTTATAAAAAATAAACATATCATTGCTTTCTGTTGGTTTGTAAAACTGTTCTGACTTTAAACAATATCAAAACCTTCTGTCAAACTCTCTGACAATATAAACATTTCTTGTTATTTTCAGTTGTGATATCATGAAATGGGAATTCACACCAGTATATCTACGATAAATTAATTTTGGGCGATATATTAATATATTAGGGGCTGCACGGTGGCTTGGTGGTTAGCAGCGGCGCCTCACAGCTATATTTTCTCTCATCGGCTTCTCTCATCTCATGAATCTCATTCAAAGAGAAAAAAAGAGAGAAGAAAAAAGAAAAAAGAGAGAGACGCTCGCTGAATAAATGTTAGTCAGTCGGTGTCTTAAGGATTTACCTGTGATTGCCCATGTTTTTCTGTTTTAATCTTTATTCTTAACGTGATCTAAAAAGATGGAGTATATTATTGCAAGGAGGATGAAGAGGAGATACCTGGAGAGAATATACCATCAAAGGTTCTCCTATTATGCGATGACAGAGCAGGAATGCAGGTGGATCACAAGCATGATGCCTGGATTAGCCTGCTGCCGTGTTTAATGTAATTGTCTCTTAATTTTGTACTACTCTTTATGACACAGGAACAGATTACATGTGTCCCACAAGGTGGTCCACAGTGTGACGTGCATTGTGGCCTCTGATGCGCAGCCCGGTGTCCCCTGTGCTCTCCCAGTTGCTGTAAAGGTGACAGCGACTCTGACCTTCTTCGCCACCGGGTCTTTCCAGCACACCGTGGCCAGCGTGGCGGGGATAAGTCAGCCCGCTGTCAGTTCGCCCATACATGCAGTGTCTTCCAGTCTAGTCCGACATGCAAATGAGCACATAATTTTTCCATCAACAACTGACAGCCAGCTGGAAACGAAGCAAGGTTTCTTGTCAAAATATACGAGCGAAAACTCTACATGACAAAGTGCAGTTTGATTTCGGTGATTTGACTGCACACTTGTGCAGTCCGCACCCGGGCGCACGTCGGAGCCGGCGCCAACTCGCCCCAGACATGGTCAGCCACCTGCGCTGGGTCCACACAGCCACCCAAGCGCAGTACGTGCTTTCTTTGTCTCATGAAGGTAGGCCACAACATCACTGCTCTCACTGCTTTAAGGTGGAAATCAAGCAGTGAAGCAAGTTGATCCATGTGCTAAATCAAAGTCCCCTGAACTCAGTAATTGCCTGACATTGGAAAAAATGTAAACATTTACAGGAAAAAAACAATGTTCCCTTATGTTTGTCCTAGCACTAACGTTGCCATCCTCCACCACTGTGACCTGTGGCGTGTGCCTGTCATCTCTCCTTACTGTGCCTGTACACAGTCAGCAGGATGCTGCTCTCAGCATCTTTTTCTCCCTTTCAAACCAATGGAGAAACACACCACACCTGTTTGAGCTTCCACTGGGCCAACATAGTTTTAGCTACAGACTTCATTCACATTTTAAATGAGTCACAAGACCTTGATCTTTAAATGTTGTATTTACATTTTTTTTCTATTTTGTACAGTTTTTGAGTCATCACAATTTTAGTTTGATCCAAAAGGCATTACTTCTGATGCAAACTGCTCAGTTAAATATCTCGCACAATTGATTCAAAATGTAAACATATATAGGAAAAAAACAACGTTCCCTTATGTATTTCCTAGCACGGATGATGCCAGCTTTCACCATTGTAATCTGTGGGTCTATAGTCTGTTTTTTAATTTTAATGTAATTGTAATGCAATAGCTCTATATGCCAATTTACATTGCCATAGGTTCATCTTTACAATAAAATCATTGACACCTTTCTGTAAAGCTTACAAATAAATACATTGAAAGCCTTTCATCTGCTGATATTTGTTCTTACATTGGTCATATAAATACAGTCATCTACTGACTTCTATTAT
The DNA here is from genome assembly GCA_029783805.1 of Acanthurus tennentii. Lineage (NCBI taxonomy): Eukaryota > Metazoa > Chordata > Actinopteri > Acanthuriformes > Acanthuridae > Acanthurus > Acanthurus tennentii. The sequence continues at coordinate 26,305,342 of JAPZDZ010000025.1, read as the reverse complement.
ATCACTTCACAAAATGATATATTTGGATAAATGTCATTCAAAACCCCTTCATACTAAAACAAAGCATTATTTTATTAAATTGGCAAACTTAACCAGAACAAAAAAATCTATAAACATGAACAGTTTGTCAGCATTAACCGCATTACAGATCTTTACAACGGTAAAAACCTACTCATGTTCCCTGGGTCAGCACTTCACTGTACACTTCTCAGCTTTACTACTTTGAATTTATACTTTTCTATTGCCACACAACTTCAAGTCAACAGCTGTAGTCTTTTTACAATCAAATGCTGTGTGATCACTTATACAAAAGACCAAAACCATATGCGATGTAACCCGCACATTCCTGGCTCATTATACATTACAACCACTGTTATTGCCAAGTATAAACAAGCTGGCCGTCAATTGAAGATGAGTGTAAAACTGACATACATAGAACAAAGAACAGCCATTGATCAATATATATTTGTATGTCCAAAACGTGTAAGCAAATCACAGTTGTAAACAATGTTCAAAGTACTTGAAACACAGTTTCACTGCCATAATCATTGGCGTAACATTAAGTCCGCTAGGTTGATGCTAACATACAATAAAGGTTTTTAATCGAAATAGTTTCCATGAGAAAAGTCACGACAGTTTTTTTCGACATAGCTTATCAGCTGATCTTATGGATACAGCCGTCATAAACACCTGTTAGCGACAACATTGCCAGCAACAGACTGTCGGAAGTTTGAAAGCATTTATGTACTACTCACATCCAAAGTGATTCCTCAGCGTGAAGACATTATTTCTGATGCAAACTGCTCAAAAATATGCATTACTGTACCTTTGTGATTTTTGTCGACGTCATTCAGACTTCAGCCGTCAAACCTTAAATACTCCAGATGTTTTCCCCAATTTCATTAACTTCCTCGCCATCATCGTCGATTTTTTTTTGCAGTGCATACAATAAAGGTTTTTAATTGAAATAGTTTTCATGAGAAAAGTCACGTGATATTTTTTTTCGACACATCTTGTCAGCTGATCTCCTTATGGTGCCCGTGCATGGGGAACAGTGCGTCTCCTCTGGCTTTGTCGCTAGCTTTCTTTTGCTCTCTCTCTATCTTTCATTTAACATTGCTTATGTATTTAGTGTAATAGGTTTTTTTAGAAATTAGCATCGCTACCACGGTCATTTTAAACTATCAAAGCCCGCTACTTGAACACAAACAAAGCAGCACGTAGCACATAAATGTAAAACAAACACTGATACTTACAGGCATATATTTTCTCTGCTCTCTGTAAACAATTAGAACAGCTGCAGTTTAGCTGCTGACTACTTCTCTTGACATCTTTGATCACTTCCTTTGCCCACGACTGCCATCGTCTGGCTAAGGCGTGCACAACAAAGAGGGGAACATGCACGGCCTCTCAAGTGTATTTCAGTCGTCAGACCACAAGGTGGCAGTAGCGCATCAATTATAAGCTTTAGTTGAAGGAGTAGAAAAGAGCAGCTCTTGTTCTCGTGCAATCCAATGGAGAAATCAATAACACCCACACCTGTTTGGGCTTCGACTGGGCCAACATAGTTGTAGCTACAGACTTCATTCAAATTTTAAATGAGTCACAAGCCTTTAATCTTTAAATCTTGTGTATGTTTTTGCTATCTTGTACTGTTTCTGAGTTATCACAGTTTTAGTTTTAGATTTATTTGTGCTGCCTCTGAGGTTTTATAATGTGTGTGTATTGCAGCCTGCTCTCCTGCTCCGAGTGAGTCACATGACCAGCTGAGTGGAGCTGCAGCAGACAGAGACCAGAGAAAGAGAAATGCATTGTAGAAAACCTCCCGTAAAGTACCACAAACTTGATCAAATCTTACACAAAATATCATATTCTAGAAGGTTTTTTCATCCTCTTCCCATTGGCAGAGGTTTGAAAGGCATCAGACTTATACTTTAGACTGTAGGGACCTGAGTGTGACACATTTGCCTCTTGTTCCCTTTCGTTCCCATTGACTTTAATGGGAGGACACAGAACCACTCCAACTTTAAGGGCTTATAAAAGCCAAACGATTCAAAAAATAACAAAAATTCCGCAGTAACCTTGTTAAGCACTGTGTACTCTTTCACGTATTAGCTTTTGAAGGTGCTAACATTTACGGCTTTGGAGAATATAATGTGTGTTCTAAGCGAAATTTGCATTTTCAAATGCAAATTTCCAACTTCCTGTTGATTTTAGCCTAGGGGTGTCAGAGTGTGATTTGTAGGTCTTGATGAGTACTACAATTAGGTTTTGTACCGTCTCTCTACGACATTCCTGTGGGCCGCAGCGGGCGTTTTTCTCTATAGAGCTGAGGGGGTCAGTTTTTGCATTTAATCAAATTTTTCACCAGACCTGATGTGCGTGCCAAATTTGGTGAGTTTTTTCAGAAGGGTCAAATTAAGGTTCAAAGAGCGCAGATAATAATAAGAAAAAAAGAAACAGTACAGATACAATAGAGCCTTTTACACCGCAAGGTGCTCGGGCCCTAAAACGAACAAATTGTGTAAAAAGAGATATAAAAGATTTTTGCCACTACAGTCAGTCAATGACGAGCTGTGACTTGAAACTGGAAAAAAGACAAAGAAAACGCCGTCGGACGCATGACAGAGCAAACAAAGAAACACATCTGAGGAGGTACGTGCTTCCAAATCAAACTTTTTTGAAGGATTATTCATTTGCAAAAATACTAGAAGTATTTTGAAACAAATCTCACTGTTGATTCTTGTGTTAATGGACTGTGATCTTTTATTTGTTAACTTTTCTCTGCTGTGGCCAAGCAATGGCGACTGGTGAAGCACGGCCCGTGTGAATGAATTTATGAACGAACCTAAGCTGAATAAAGAAATACATGGAAGTTGGAAAAAACGAGAACTGTTTGTAACTTTTGGATGAAGTTTTTGAAAGTTTGTTCATGAATAAACAAGTAAGTAAAATGAATAAAATGGCAAGTACTGACAAGGCAGAAACAACTCCTGTTAAAGTCACGGATGAGGCTGCGGCGGGTCTACGCTCATCTAGAGCAGGAAAAGCTTCACATTTAACGAAGAGAATGAATATTGTAAATAATCTAATGACTGATAAAGAATACACTGATGAAGTAAAAGGAAACATGGTCAAGTTTAATGAACGCAAAAATGGAAGATGACGATAAATGGTATCAACCGTGATGTGCGCAGGTAATAGCCTTCCTTGACACTGTACCAAATGGATTTCAGCCATGGAAACCCACACTTCCCTCAGCTTGGCTGAAGCCTGCTCTTCTGTGTCACAGCAGGAGTGTGAGAATGCAAACGGGGATTTAGGTGATGTGGATACACATTCAGTGAGGTCATTCAAATCTCTCTTCTTCATTCTCCCCTTTACGCGTTAGTGTGGAGGCAGAGAGGGCAGCTTTAATGGCCAAAGCTTCAAAGTTGCAGGAAAAACATGCCATTGAAGAACAGGAACAAATGCTCAAAAAAGAAGAGGAACATTGGAACTACAGATGGAAATAGCAGCCACTACAGTCAAAATTAGCAATCTAAAAGAGGCTGAAATGTCAGAGCTCAGCCCTGCACAGTCTGAAGCAGCTCCAGCCACAGTTCAAATACGTGTATTAGGTGCAGAGGCCGGGGTAGCTATAGCTGGAGCATCAGCAGCTACAGATGTGAAACTGGATGAAAAGCCACAGTGTTTGCATCATCTTTGTGATAGGAGCGCCCCAGTAGTTAGGAGCAAGGCAGGAGCCAAAGTTCAGTTTCTTCCTTCTGATTTTGTGGCAGATGATCATCAAAGTCAGCCTCATATTCAACCTATCGCCAGCAGTAATGCCCAACAACAATCACACTCAACCTCAGTGCACAGCATTCTGCCTGTCATACCCCCAGCCCAAAACACACAGTTAACCCTGTCACAAGGACAAATCCCTCCTATGTTCAGCTCAGCAACAGATAACCACATGATAAAAATACTGGAGAATCAAAAGAATTTGACTCAGATTCTTGTGAAACAGCAACTTCTGTCAACACTACCACAAGGAAGCATTCCATCCTTTGATGGACAAATTCTGGAATACAAGTCTTTTATTCACTCTTTTGAAAACATGACTGAAAATAAAACGGACAACAACAAGGAGAGATTACAGTTTCTTATACAGTTTACAAAAGGCTAAGCTCAAAAGCTAGTTAAGAGCTGTGAGTACATGTCTTCAGACAGAGGCTACCAGAAAGCAAAAAAGTTGCTAAAGGAAAACTTTGGCAATGAATACAAAATCTCCTGTGCTTACCTGGAAAAGGCTCTATCCTGGTCCCAAATTAGATCACTGCAGGATTACGCCATGTTCCTTAGGAGCTGCTGCAATGCTAAGGAGGAATTGGAATACATGGAGGAACTAGACACAGTGTCCAACATGAGAAGCATCGTGTTTAAGCTGCCATACAAACTCAGGGAGAAATGCCGAAACAAAGCTTATGAACTGCAAGAGGAGCGCAATGGTAGTTAGGATCCTGGATCTTGTCTCTTTTATTGAAAAACAAGCTTGCATAGCAGCTAAGTCACTTTTTGGTGACCTTCAAGACCAGACAGCTGTTAAAGGAAAGGTGGCTGTAAAGGCTAGATCTGCTGTAGAGTCACAGATTTCAAAGTCATCCAGCAGCAGTTTTGCCACAGGTGTCGCTACTGCCCCAAAAGAAAAAAGGCCTGAACCCTCCTGTCCCTTCTGCAACTGCAAGCACACATTGGAGTCATGTAAATAGTTCATGTAGACAACACACAGAAACAGGCTGAACTTTTTAAAGACCAGAGGTATATGCTTTGGCTGTCTTTCCACAGGGCACATTAGCAGGGACTGCAAGAGACGTCTTATCTGCACAATGTGCAAGCTAGCCCACCCAAGTGTCCTGCACATTTATATTAAAGGTGATACAATTAAAGAGACTGACAGGCTCTCTTGTGTAGTAGGCAAAGCATCAGCAGAGTTATGTGGCCATATAGGGGTCCGAGAAAAAGAGAATGTGCTGTCTGTTGTCCCAGAGCCCGTTGGAAATATGGCTGATGTTAAGTCATTGCTTCATCAGGTCAGGGTGGACAAATGTGATTTGAACTACTTGCGCTTCCTGTGGTGACCACAAGGTGATATCAGTAAGTCCCCTAAAGAATACCGCATGTTGGTCCACATTTATGGTGCCGTGTCCTCCCCAAGCTGTGCAAGCTTTACACTACAAAAAAACGCCAATGACAATAAAAGTGTGTTTTCCCCTCAAGTAAAACAAACAGTTCAGCACAATTTTTATGTTGATGACTGTGTAAAATCAGTCACTAAGGAATCTGAAGCCATCCAGCTTTTTAAAGATCTCACTGCATTATGCAGCAAAGGTGGGTTTCAGCTCACTCAGTGGGTTAGTAACAGTCGAGCAGTTCTAGCCTCCATTCCCTCAGAGCAAAGGGCAAAGGGAGTCAGGACTTTGGATCTTGACAAGGACAGTCTCCCCATTGAAAGAACACTGGGGCTGCAATGGCGTGTGGACTCTGACCATTTTCAGTTCAACATCCAGCTCAACCAGAAGCCACATACACGAAGAGGAATACTATCTGTGGCAAGCTCAATTTTTGATCCACTTGGGCTTTTGGCTCCTCTCATTCCCCCAGCCAAACGGTTGCTACAGGAGCTTTGCCAGAAAGATTTTGGATGGGACGAACCTTTGCCCCATCTATCTCAGAGAAGTGGAAGGAATAGATAGACAGTCTGAAGAACATCAAACACTTCAATGTTCCATGTTGTATAAAGCCTAAGAGCTACGGGACACAAAAATGGGCGCAACTGCACTTCAACTGCACTTCAGAGATGCCAGTGAGAGTGGCTATGGCTCAGTGAGTTACATCAAGCAGGTTAACATTCAGGAAGTTGTGCACATTACCTTTGTCCTAGGAAAGTCCAGAGTCCTTCCTCTAGAACACATTACGGTACCATGATTGGAGTTGGTAACTGCAGCACTGTTGGTGAAGGTGGACAAAATGCTGAAGAAAGAGCTGTATCTTGACTTAAAACCCTCATTCTTCTGGACAGATAGCCAAACAGTACTCAAGTACATCAGAAATGGCCGCACTAGGTTTAAAACCTATGTTGCCAACAGAGTGTCACTGATTCATGACAACACTGTTCTGTCTCAGTGGAAGTATGTAAACAGCAAGGATAATCCTGCTGATGATGCCTCAAGAGGAACGAGTGCAGTCAAATTCATGCAGCAAAGGAGATGGGTGCATACCCCTGAGTTCCTGAGGAAACGTAAAGAAAGTTGGCCTGCAGAAAAAGTATTGGGCTCTCAGTTAGTATTACAAGATGACCCAGAGGTCAAGAAAAATGCTACTGTGTTCACAACAGTGACGAGCAATGAAACCCCCACAGACCACCTTATTTCATTCTTCTCTAATTGGATGAGGCTACTTAAAGCAGTGGCATGTTACCTCAAAGTAAAAAATGTTTTGATGTTGATCACCAGGAAGCGAAAGGAGCTCTCCTCAGGTCACATCACCACCTGCTCAAGCAGCCAAAAGGTGAGCGTTGAACTTGACACTTTCAGTACCACACTTGGTGGACAGTCCCTCACAGTGAAAGATTTCTCTAAGGCAGAAAAGTCAGTTATTACCTATATTTAGAGACAATCATTCCCTGTTGAAATGGCAACACTGGAAATGTCTACATTTAGAGTTCAAAAGAACAGTAAGATCAGTAAGCTTGACCCGATACTAGACGGAGTAGGAGTGGTAAGAGTAGGTGGTCTCCTACTCAGGTATGCGATGCCAGTTGAGGCCAAGTACCCTTGTATCCTGCCCAAAGACCCTCACATTTCCCACCTCATTCTACGACACCTCCATGAAAGCTCTGGACACAGTGGGAGAAACTACATGCTTTTAGAGCTCCGTAAGAAATACTGGGCTGTAAAAGGAAACTCAGTAGCAAGTAATCTCAAGGTGTGTTTTGTGTCAGCGTCTGAGAGGCAAAACAGGTGAGCAGAAAATGGCAGATCTGCCACTGGAAAGAATCCTACCTGACCTCCCTCCTTTCACCAAAGTCGGATTGGACTATTTTGGCCCCATTGAAGTGAGATGAGGAAGAAGTATGATCAAAAGATATGGAGTCCTGATCACCTGTATGAGTAGCAGAGTTGTACCCCTGGAGGCAGCTTATTCTTTGGATACAGATTCAGGTATTCATGCTCTGAGAAGATTTATTTGCAGGAGAGGTCAGGTTAAGCACATCAGATCCGACAATGGTACAAACTTGGTGGGTGCTCAGACAGAGCTTAAGCAGGCCCTAAGCTCACTAAGTGAGGGGAAGATCCAAAATATTCTGCTTCCTGATGGAATCCAGTGGAGCTTCAAGGAGCCTCACACTATGGCAGAGTCCAGGAGAGACTCATAAGATCTGTCTGTCAGGTGCTAAACTCCACTCTCCATCAACCAATCCTTGGTGATGAAGGCCTACAAACCATCTTCTGTGAAACAGAGTCTATCCTTAATGACTGCCCCCTTTCCACTGTATCTTCTGATCCACATGATCTGGAACCACTGACTGCAAATCACATCCTCCTGCTAAAAACACAACTTATCCTACTCCTGGGAACCTTTCAGAGATCTGACCTTTATGCCAGACGCCTCTGGAAACAGGTCCAGCATATGGCCTATCTTTTTTGGCACAGATGGACACAGGAATACCTTCTGCTACTCCAAGAGAGGCAAAAATGGACAAAAGTGAGAAAGAACTTCAACGTTGGAGATGTTGTCCTGGTGGTTGACCCCAATGCCACTCGGGGGTCATAGCCATTAGGCAGGGTGCTAGAGACCAAACCCGATGAAAGAGATCTAATCTGCTCAGTAGAAAGGCCCATATCCAAGTTGCGCCGCCTCCTAGAGACTGAAGAGTGACACTCTGAAGATCATCTATAAGGGGTGTAATGTATATAATTTATTTTCTAATGCATTAATTAGTTATTGTTAAATTTATGGCTCCCTTTTGTAACTAAGTGGAGTAATTGATTCTATAAAGAACAATTAGGGGCCGGTGTGGAGGAGCTGCATTTAAGTTTACTTTTATTTACCAGGTTTATTGTTTCTTATTTTGTATTATTAAGAGTGTGCCCTCCTCCCTCCTCAGGTGGGGAGGATGCTAGTCTTTAAATGGTGTTGTGATGAATGACAGATAAAGGCAGTGAAACCGTCACTGACCACAGCTTCAGCACCAACAGCGGTATTGGGCCTGCTGACAACCACAATCAAACTCAAAGACTCTAATTTCTTGATCTAAAGTTTTGTTGATTTTGACAATAAACAATAAGTATCAGTGAACCACAACACTCTTGGGACTTATTCAAAGAAAATGCTGCGAGTCTGACACACTGCACCTCTCCATGTGGTAAAAACAATAAGAAAAAACGAACTAATTGTGTTAAAAGAAATGCGTTTTTCCTTACAGTAAATCTGTCAAGTTGAAAGTAATGCTTCTAGTAAATACATAGTCAACTATAAAAGCTATTTAATGGCACCTCATCTATTGGAAAGACAGTAACATTTAAATTAAAACTACCTTTACCTCAATTCAGTTTAGTTTTCATGGAGTCACTTCACGCTCAACTTTTGGAGCTACTGAAAGACTGGGGATTGTTTTGCACCCAATACACCAAAAACTACCAAACTCTCAAGTAAACAGGCAAAATCAGTGTGACATCAAAAGAACGAAAATAAAACAACTTTGGGTGGATAACATGGGTGTTGCTGCATTAGAGCCACAAACAACACCCAATGTCATCACAATCAGTAATGTTTTGTTTTGTTGATATCTACTGCTGCTTAAAACAATTTCTGCTGCCAAAAGGTGCAAGATATCCTCTTGGAAAATATTACATGCATGTTTGTTTATTCACAAACATTCAAATATGTCTATGTCAGAAAAAATCAACCCCAAGTTAATTGAAACAATACACAATTTACTATACAGTGGGTGCACAACTGATTGATTTACTTCGCTTGGTAATGACTTGTGTCCCAATGATCCTAGGAGCTCAGTTGTCAGGGGCTTTTATGCCCATGGTAGAGTCACCCAAGGCAAACAGGTCCTGGGTGAAGGACCAGACAAAGTGTAGCTCACAAGACCCCTTATGATGAGTGAAATAAATGGTTCGAAGTTTCCCTTGCCCATACGCGGGTCACTGGGCCCCCCCTGGAGCCAGGCCTGGGGATGGGGCTCGATGGCGAGCGCCTGGTGGCTGGGCCTGCTCCCATGGGGCCCGGCCTGGCTTAGTCCGAAGAGGCAACGTGGGACCCCCTTCCCGTGGGCTCACCACCTGCAGGATGGGCCAAAGGGGTCGGGTGCTGTGTGAGTTGGGCGGCAGCCGAAAGCGGAGACCCTGGCCATCTAATCCTCGACTGCAGAAGCTAGCTCTAGGGACGTGGAATGTCACCTCTCTGGTGGGGAAGGAGCCTGAGCTAGTGTGCGAGGTTGAGAAGTGTGGGCTAGATATAGTCGGCCTCACCTTGACGCATGGCAAGGGCTCTGGAACCAGCCTTCTTGAGAGGGGATGGGCTCTCTTCCACTCTGGAGTTGCCACTGGAGAGAGGCGCCAGGCAGGGGTGGCAATACTTATTGCCCCCTGGCTTGATGCCTCTATGTTGGAGTTTACCCCTGTAGACGAAAGGGTAGCCTCTCTCTGCCTTCAGATGGGGGAATGGATCCTGATTGTTGTTTGTGCCTATGGTCCAAACAGCAGCTCAGAGTATCCGCCCTTCTTGGATTCCACAGAGGGAGTGCTGGAGGGTGCTCCTTCTGGGGATTCCCTGACGGCGACTGTGAGACCTGGAGGGGTGTGATAGGAAGGAACAGCCCCCCTAATCTGAACCCGTGTGGTGTTTTGTTACTGGACTTCTGTGCTCGCCACAGATTGTCCATAAAAAACACCATGTTCAAGCATAAGGGTGTCCATAAGTGCACTTGGCACCAGGACACCCTTGGCCGCAGTTCGATGATCGACTTTGTAGTCATGTCATCCAACTTGCGGTCGCATGTCTTGGACACTCAGCTGAAAAGAGAGGCAGAGCTGTTAACTGATCACCACCTGGTGGTGAGTTGGTTCCGATCGTGGGGGAGGATGACGGTCAGACCTGGCAGACCCAAACGTATTGTGAGGGAACGTCTGGCAGAGTCTCCCATCAGAAAGAGCTTCAACTCCCACCTCCGGGAGAGCTTCAACTGTGTCCCGGGGGAGGTGGGGGACATTGAGTCCGAGTGGGCTATGTTCCGTGCCTCCATTGTTGAAGCGGCCGATCGCTGCTGTAGCCGTAAGGTGGTTGGTGCTTGTCGTGGCGGCAATACCCGTACCCGCTGGTGGACACCAGCGGTGAAGGACGCCGTCAAGCTGAAGAAGGAGTCCTATCGGGCCTTTTTGGCCTGTGGGACTCCTGAGGCAGCGGACAGATACCGACAGACCAATTGGAGCGCAGCTGCGGCGGTCGCCGGACATGGGAGGAGTTTGGTGAGGACATGGAGAATGACTTCCGGATGGCTTCGAAGAGATTCTGGACAACCATCCGGCGTCTCAGGAGGGGGAAGCAGTGCACTGTAAACACTGTGATTGGTGGGGACAGTGCGCTGCTGACCTCGACTCAGGACATTGTGGATCAGTGGAGGGAATACTTCGAAGACCTCCTTAATCCCACCGACACACCTTCCTCTGAGGAAGCAGGGCCAGGGGACACAGGAGTGGACTCTCACATCTCTGAGGCGGAGGTCGCCGAGGTGGTCAAAAAGCTCCTCAGTGGAAGGGCCCCAGGGATGGATGAGATCCGCCCGGAGTTCCTCAAGGCCCTGGATGTTGTGGGGCTGTCATAGTTGACACGCCTCTGCAACATCGCGTGGACATCAGGGGCAGTGCCTCTAGATTGGCAGACTGGGGTGGTGGTCCCTCTTTTTAAGAAGGCGGACCGGAGGGTGTGTTCCAACTACAGGGGGATCACACTCCTCAGCCTCCCTGGTAAGGTCTATTCGGGGGTACTGG
>JAPZDZ010000025.1:26254817-26271104 GCA_029783805.1 Acanthurus tennentii | reverse complement strand
TGTCAAATGCAGCACTAAGATCTAACAGAACAAGTACAGAGACAAGTCCCCTATCTGATGCCAACAAAAGATCATTGGTTACTTTTACCAGTGCTGTCTCAGTGCTATGATGTACTCTGAAGCCTGATTGAAATTCCTCAAATAGGCCATTGTTTTGCAAGAAATCACACAATTGATTGGTGACTGTTTTCTCAAGAATCTTAGAGAGAAAGGGGAGGTTAGATATAAGCCTATAGTTGGCTAAGACCCCAGGGTCAAGAGCTGGCTCTTTGAGAAGAGGTTTAATAACAGCTACTTTAAAAGACTAAGGTACACACCCTGTTGATAACGAAAGGTTTATTATGTTTAATAGAAAAGTATCAGCTAAGGGTGCAACCGTGTCTCCTCTATGTCATCCAAAATTGAAGGAGACCCTATTAGTGCAGCTACTTGCTCCTCAGTCTTCCTCAGTGCTTTGCTGGGGTCTGGCTAGCCTCCTCCAGTTTGTGTGCTGTGCCTAGGAGCAGCAACACGTTTTTTGGTGATTATTTTGAGGTCTGGCCTTTTTTTCTTCACTAAATGTAAAAAATTGTGAAGTAAGCTTTCCTATATTTTATATGACTTGTGCATTATAACAAATGTATAAATTAGAAAACCTCAGATGGAATTCTTATGTCAGCACAACACTGTTGACTGCAGCAGGGACTTTCATTGTTGGCTGCCAAACAGAACTGACTTCTTTTGAACTTTATTTTTTATCATCTGAGAAGTTTCGCCCTTTGACCATATTCTGCATCTTCATGTCGTAAACCCTCAGGGTGAAGCCTGTAAACCATTAATATATTGAGAGTCATAATACACGATAATTTTTTTTCGGCCGCCACATTTGTCAACACCCAATCATTTGTACGCTGTGATTGGAGAGATAAGCACATTTCATGAATCACACATGAAACCCAGTGTAAGAAGATTTTTGTTCTTGGATCTGCACCCATTTCTATGCTGATTTGATAATTGAGGGCCATTAACACTTTAAAACAATGAAGCTCTTCTCATCTTGAGTGGACTGATGTTATTTGGATAGATTCCATATTTATTCCTACTGGACTATTAGCCCAAATTTATCCCACTTAGAACTCAACAACAACCTGAACAGCACAAAAGGTGCTCCAAGACAACTCTAAAAGCCAGAGCTTCAGAAAATAGATTTGCTCAACTCTTGTGCGCTGATGCAACAAAAAATAAGGGACAGGGACACTAAATCCTGCACATCCACTAGGGTGTGTGAAGATGGACATGTTGGACTGCTGTGGCATTGAAACAGCAAAACAGACAAAAATATGTAAAACTTTATTCATATTTATTAATTATTAAATTTAGTTTTTCATTCAAGTACAAAAGATAAAATAAGAACTTTTGACAGCCCTAGGTAAAAGGTGATGAACATGCTGTAGCTGGGGTGGGAGCTGTCTCTTAATATCCTTTGCCTCTGCATAACAACACATCTTCACTGATACTGCTGATGTTTGGTTAATGTGTACCAATGAGTTTGTGGGGGATTCTAGGCATGTGCTACAGAGTCTTTTTGGCTTGGACAATGCACACCCCTTACCAGTTTGTGATGTTTCTAGTCAGGCTGCAATCTGTCACTCCTTTGTCAATGTTGACAAAAACTAAACATGGAAATATTTCACCTTCTTAAGTTTCTGAAGGCAAAGAGCAGTTTCTTTTTACAGAGGTGGAGATAAAATGTCTATGACTTTGAGGCTGTTTACACAATGCATCATCAGAAATTTACTAATTTGGGGCCTTTCAGATACCAAGTGACTGCACTGTGATACGCGTATCCATACAATGCAATAACAAACATGTTTCAAGTGATGACCTCATATGGGAATTAACTCTCCCACCTCACATGCAAACAACAGTCCCTAACATTAGGAGATTCCCTTGTAGATTGCCTGGTTGCAGTAGGAGTTGTCTAGCTTTCGCTGCACCAACTCCTCAGCCTCAGAGGGAGATTAGACACTGCATGCTCAGCATGCATTTAGGCACATCTAAACAAAGAATTAAGGATTAACACTTGGTATCTGAATACCCTGATAAACCTGATGAAGGTTTGTATAAAAGGGGCCTTTGGTGTTAATAAAACCACTTACCTGCTAGACCTCAGGCTGGTTAGTGTAAACAGGGGTGTATGTCTTTGCCTTTTTTTTTCTAACATCACCCGGAAGCCCCTTTGTTCTGTTTACACTTAACAGTAGGTTGTTCAGTGTGCATAATTCTGAAAGATTATTTTCTCCTGACATAAACTCACATCTTGTCTGAAATGGTTGCAAAAGAATTCAATTAAATTCACTTAGCAACTGTACTTAAAACAAGAATGTTGGAGTCCAATACCTCAAGGGGCAGTCAATTAGTTTAAAAACTCGGGTTACTCGAGTCTCAGAGAGCAAGGTGGAGGAGTAGGATGCTTTGCAGCTGCTGGCACCTCTGCTTTCGCCCTATTGCTTTATACTGATTCCTTCTCTTCTCATGGCTGCTGCATGAGGCCAAAGTAAGTACACCCAAGTTTACACAGAATGCACAAACACAGTAGTTGCATGGTTCTCCTTCATAGTGTCTCATCGTGGTCCTGCTCCTGCTCTTCAGGTCCTACCAACCATTCACTTGTGTTCCCTCAGCAAATGTTCTCTGATTTGGGTGAGTGCTGTGCTGCAATCCAGTGTGGTGTGAGTCAGTTTTCTCCCTTCTACTCTCCCTTTTGTCCGTCCTTCTCATCTGTCGACAACCAACTTAACAAGCAGTTAAGTTCTCTGTCTACAAATCCTGGGCAGTTTGTGAGTTAGTTAGTTCCTTAGTGAAAGCTTTATTTTTGCTCATGAGGAAGGTTTGAAGCATAGTTGTGCAGGCATGGAAAGGAACTAATAAATATCTCAAAGTTGCTATTAGACATAGCTACTTTAACATACTAAACAAAGAATCATAGGACATATGCTTGGGAGACAAAGGAGGCAATAACATCATATCTAATGATATTCTCAGTTTTGCATCCCATCCTGTAGCATCTATTCCAGCAAACTTATTTCAAGCTGTATCCTTTCAATGGCCATCAGAGGTGTCACAGCCTGGCTCAATGACTGAGACAAAAAGAGAGATGTCACAAAATATGGCAGTACAAAAAGTAATGTATTTACTAGAAAGAATGAGACGAAGAACAATGTTGGGTGTCAGTAAGGCTCACCTGGTTCTTTCTTATCTGCAGAATATACCCAAAAAGATGGCTAATGTCCACAAAATAGACGCCCATCTTAACTTGAAGTCAAGCATATAGCTTAATCCCAAGCCATGTGTTGGTAGAGCCCTGTTTCTGTGGAAAGTGTGGCTAAGTAAAGGGATACTGATACTAGGAGATCTATTCAAAAACATTAAACTGAAATCTTATGAAGAGTTAATTTAAGAGTTTGATCTTCTGTGATCTAGCAGATAGCAGTGTTATCAACTGAGGCACCTTTTGTCAACTGTGCAGGACTCCCTGAGCAATCTAAGATGTTTCCCTGATATTAAAATATTTGGACAGGATCATGAGGTCTCTAAATATTACTCTGAAGTGTTTTCCCAGCTGCCACACTTTCAACAGCTTTAACAGCTATCCAGGGGAAAGATCTGAATCTCTCATTTGATGAGATAGAATGGAAGAGGATATGCCAAAACTTAAAAAAATGATCAAGGGATATAAAAGTAAGGCTCATTCAGTTTAATATCCTAATCCTTTTCTACTGGACACCCTCAAGACTACACAGATGAGGCCTTGAAAACACATTAGACTGCAGAAAAATATCAGAATTCTGATGGTACGTTGCTCCGTTGAAGGGTACATAATAAACTTGTCCATAATTGTATAACAGTGATCACTGGCAACAGTTATGAATTGTCTCTCAGGTTACTAATACTACAAATTAATAAACATTCATCATATGTATTAATAATTAGATACGGTGCATATAAAAATGTTACAGACACAGCACAAACTAACAAAATTTTTTTTTTATGTCATCACATACAATTATGTTATTTTTCTAAGAGATTTTTGTATTATATATTTGAATATTTTTACTTTACATTTTGCATATATCTCATATAGGGATACACATACATACATTACATCTTTATCATACTCTTTTGTGTTTGTTTTAGTACAGAGTTGTTTTTTGCTCCTCTAGTTCACTGTTAAAAAGGAAAACACTCTTTATATTTTATACTGCTTTAATAAAGTAATGAGTTGCAACACTTGCTCTCATTCATTGAAAATGCTTAAGGAACTGATGAAAAGTCCTTACTGAACTTTCAGTCAATCTGGAGAGATTATAGACGTAATATTGTTGTGTAATTTAAATAAAAAAGTGCTCAAGAGGGGCCGTTGTCACATTATCATGTACATGCACATGCCACAACAGAAGCTGCAGTAGCAGCTTACTAAATGGATTTTTCTTCTGAGCTCTGCTGAATGCTATATTACATTACAACCTTATCTCCCATGCAAGGCCCTTTGACAGAGGATGATTTAATGCAGGGCACACAAAGCTACCACCCAGAAATTAAACACCATCAAGCAAAGAAGGCACAGGACTGCTGATAGGGGTATCCTCATTACAGTGCCAGGCATTGTTGGTAATGAATGGCAGCAGAGTTTGAACCATAAGGTGATGAAGTTAGGAACAAAATCTACCTTTTCCCATTGTTAGATAGTTTTCATAGCACCACATTTATCTGCTTGGCTGTAAATGTCAACAAAATATATTAAAACTTTCTTGACAGCAATGTATTTTTCCCAAGCAAGGTAATGATTTTAATTAGATTTTTTATATTTACATTATCACTGTAACGATATAAATGTACATTTTTTTTACATATTTGTTCAATTATGATTTTTTTATTTGTACCTAAGACTGATAACACAGACATTGTTTAAGAATGCAATGTCCTGTCAGACCATAATGCCTCTCTTTTTACAATATTTTGTTTATAATTAAAATACAATATATGCAATGAAATGTAACAATAACTCTTAGGTTATTGGCCTTGCCTATGAGGGGATGGTTTTGTAGAGTATTAAATGGGAGAATCAGATAATGCATTGGGCTTTCCTGCCTTTAAAATGAAGTATATCCTGGTAACAGCCCTGGTCTTTTGACTTACATTCATATTGAAGAAATCCAGAGGGCGAGAATTCTATCAATTTCCTGACAATTTCCTATGCTCAGTTACAAGGAGCAGTACTGTGTTTCCTTTAAGCAGTGACATGAAGAGAAAAGGTATGGAGAATAAGGTAAAAATAGATTATGGGTTTTGCTAGTTATGCTGCTCCAGCCTTCATCATTTTATATTGTTGACTTGCCTTAGCTTCATGCATTCCCAAATACAGGCATAAAATTTAAGGTGTAGAAAGAAATTAAAAAAGACTTTTTACCTCATGTGCAGCAATTTTTTCCACCTAAAGAGCATATAAGTGATATTGCTTGATAAATATCAGCACCTGCTAGAACGAGCGAGGACGAAGTCTTGAAGACCGTGGGCTCCTGGCTTAGATGGTCCAAAACAAAAAAAATGCATGTAACTCAGGTGCTATAGTAGAACTCCGCAGTGCTACATGCACAATATAGTGCAGCACCCCTGTGCAAAAAGGACAGTCTCACAGTCTTGAAAGTTTTTGATTGCACCTCGTATGCACTGGAGAATTTTTTAATGAGCACTGAGAAAACTTTTAAACAAAAAGTTGTAGAGAGTAACAAACCAGTTGGTTACTAAAATAAATAGGTAATCTCAATAGTCAATCAAAACCAGTCTATCTTACTGAATCGTTGAATGATCAGTGTTGCTCAAGTCAATTAGATTTTTTATTATATTCCATCTGACAGCATTATTCATATCAGAACAAATGTATTATGAAGTGATTAATCCCAGGGGCGTAGAATTGGATATAGAAGCTAGGGACACGTCCCTACCAATATCCAGCCACTAATGTGTAGTCACTATCAATACAACCGCAAATACAATACGATCAATACAACCGCTTAACAGTCGGTCTCAGCTAGAAGTCCCGCCTCTAACCTAAATATAGGACAACCGAAAAAATTATTTCCCGAAATCAACATGAATATTATGATTATAATCAGTGGAGTCATTTACATTTAATTTGTATTTGTGTCTTTGTGCGTGCGTGCGTGCGTGTGTGTGTGTGTAGAACACTTGTGTCCCCACCAATGTCAAAATCAAACCTACGTCCTTGATTAATCCATGTCATTAAGTTTTATTATTATCTTTGAAGTAGCAAAAGATTGGATGATTGAAGCATATGAAGGACGATATTTCACTTGTGCCTAGACAATTAGTTACATTTTGCCAAAGGGTTAAATGATTGCCTTTTATGGAAGGGCAATCATTTTAGCCTTTGGCACACTATTTTCCTCATTGAAAGAATTGTTAAGACTGAAGATGGACATCTGTTATAGTGTAGACTGAAAACCCTGGTCATTTGAGAGCTGATGTCATGAAAGATTCTCTTTGGCAAATTTCTTTTAGGGCTGTGGACAGTCCACCTTTTCTCATATAACTAAAATATTTGACAATCATTTTTATTTTATGTATTGCTGTTGGTTTGGATCAGATTCAAGTATTGTTGTTCTTTTGTTATCTGTTGAAGGTCCTTCATACCAGATTATCCACAAGATTATCTTGACAACTGGCTGGATCAAAATAAAATTAGCGCTAAAATTTGCTATAGATACTCATGGTCACAAAATTATGAATTGTTTTGTCATTTCCAAAGTTCATGTTTGGAAAAAATCCCAATTTGAGGAAATTGACATGCCAATTAGGAGTACAACAGATTGCTCCATTTACTGGCAGTAGAAAGTAAACCTTGTATGACACTTCTTTTACTTTTATATAACATCATCATGGTGTAGTCAAAGGTTATGTACGAGAACGTAACCCATAACTACAAACATGGCTGCTGTCCACTCCAACGGACCAGGGGGTGCAAGGACCAGTTCAATTCTGCTTGTAGTTTTATTTTTTCCCTTTTAAAATTGCACTGCTTCTCATCTGCCAATCATATCAATGTGCATTGCTCCAAGCATCCTGAGCCTACCATGCCTTATTTTTAGTCTTTGACACCCAACCTGGAAAACAGTACAGACAATCCTATTACGAATAGTCAACCTGGTCCATTATTGAATTTTTGCAGGAGTTCTCAGAGTTTTTATCAAGCTTAGTCATTAAAACAGAGTTGCAATTGAAGGATATTTTAGTATTGTGTTTATCTTGCTGTCAGACTCAGCTGGCTTCAATCAGACTGTACATAAACTCGTACATTGCTTCATCCACACCCTTGACCTTGTTTTGGCTTATGGTATTGAAATTGAACATTGAACTGGCTACCTGCAAAATCCTCTTTTATCGGACCATTATTTGATAACTTTTTAAATGCTGTTACTAGACTACAATTCGATAGGAAAAAATTCTTGCAATTGATGCCTATCTGAAAGTGCTGTAGCTAAATTTTAGGAAAAGATCTCATTAGCATTTAACTCAGTGCCACGCCTCGATAAAAAAGAAGACTCCCATGCTAACTTTAGCCCCCCTGATGATTTGGTTGACAGTGCTGCAGGATCTCTATGTGTGACACTTGAATTGATTGGTCCTCTGAAAAAGAAGATTAGAAAATATAGGAAGCGAGCTCCATGTATAATCCCCAAACACATAGGTTAAAGCAGGTGTCAAGGAAAGTTGAAAAGAAATGCCATCTTACAAATTTGGAAGAATCTCTTTTAGCCTGACTGATGCTAGGGCTATGCTAGAGCAACCTGCCACTCATCACTTATAGAGGATAACAAGGACAGTGCAAGCTTCTTTTTCAGCATTGTAGCCAGGCTGACAGAGAGTCACAGCTCTGTTGAACCCTGTGTTCCTCCTTCTCTCTGTAATAGTGAGTTTCTGAGCTTCTTCAATGACAAAATCACAATAATTAGAGATAACATCTGTCAACTTTTGCCCTCTGCTGGTGTTAATTTATCCCTAAATAAGTCAACCTCAGACTATGAAGCCAAATGTTAATTTAGACTGCTTTTCTCCCACTGACCTTTAGCAATTAACATCGACTATCTCTTCATCCAAACATCCACCTGTCTCCTTGATTCCATCCCAACAAGGCTAATCTATTCAATTTCTCTCCAAGATTCTAAAGAGAGGTGATGCTATCAGTTATGTGACTTCCTGCATAACTGCAGCTTATATAAAAAAAAAAAAAAATCTAAAAAGAGAGAAAAGAGGGAGACTGTTGCAGTCGAGAGTTTTATGGTGATGGCTGGTGAGTTCTGAGGCTGGGCAATTGGGCGGTTGTGGCACTGGAGCTCACGACAGGAAGGGAAAAACAGGGATTAACAATTCGACAGCAACGAGTAGACGTACACTAGTAATAACATGTAATTTCTCAGTGACTACCGCTAACTACCGCTGGTGAAGTGTAACAATATAGCGACGTGTGGAAGGCTGCCCAGCGTCCTTATCCAGAGCCTGGTTACGATGAAATCCAGGTACGTTGATCAGAGCTCCCAGCACCTGGAAGCCCTGCCCAGCTTCTGTCAAAGAGAAACACCACACGAACGACACAACCTCCACAGTTCACCAAAACACAAATGAAACCAATAGCCACTACGCTTGTCTCTGTACTTGTCTCACCAAATTTTAATGGTTGTATATATACAGTCCATTGCTACTCAGTGCAAATGTTTTCCATCCTTCTGTGATGTCTCCATGCTGATGTGTACCCATTATAGTTTCCCATTCCAATACATTTGATACCATTAACCATGAAATTCTATAGAGATAGGAACATTTAATTAGTATTAAAGGTATTAAGCTGGTTTAAGTCCTATTTATCAGATCATTATTTTTAGTTTGTACATGTTAACAACAAATCATCTGTATGAACCAGAGTTAACCATTAAATTCCACAAGGTTCAGTTGCTTGGGCCAGTTCTGTTCACCTTATACATGCCTCCCATGGGCAGCATTATTAGAACACATTTGATTAATTTCCATTGTTATGCAGATACAGATATGCAGATAATACCAAATTATACTTATCCATTAAGCCAGATGACACTTAACTTCAAGCTTGTCTCAGGGGTGTGAAGACTTTGAGGAGCTGCGATTTTCTGCTATTAAACATATAAACAAATTATTTAACAATGTAACAATGTAGCTACTTTGGAAATCTTGGGGTTATTTTTGATCAGGACAAGTAACTGGAATTACTAAGTGCAGAGGGGCCGGACATAGGGAAAATAGAGGTTGGGTATAATTAGGAGGTATCTCATAACCCAACTCATGGAAGGGCATAGTGTGTTTGTGATGGGCAGTTTTACTTCCTGTAAACAGGAAGTGGCTGAGACTTGTGCTTGGTCCACCAGTCAACCGTGGAATACCTCTGACCTATTCCACTCCGGAAATGTTGTCTGAGGACAAATAAAGAGTTTTATTGGGACTAGATTCACCTTTTTTTAAAGTGAATATCACTTTTCTATTTTATTTTATTATTATTATATTATACTTAATATAACTAATTACCTTTTTTGCCTTACTTTATTTATGTATCACAACAAATGTTGTTAGGAGAATAATAATACATACTTAAGTCTATGCAGATTTCCTACATTACCTAAATGAATGAAAGAACCTTTATTGTCATTATACAAGATTTACATTTAAAAGGCACACATCAAATACAAGACTTCTCTGTTAAAAGCAGCAGTAGTGAAATTGTCAGTGCAATAAAAAAGGGTTTCAGTGCAGCTTAAAAAAACTATAGTAATAGCAGCAGTTGTATAGTACATATATAACACTCTGGAATGGAGGAAGTGGGGCAATGGAGGCAACAGCTGTGGAATAGAAGCTATTTCTTCATCTGCTAATTTTGGACTTGATTGTCCTAAACCTTTTGCCAGATGGTTACCGTTCCAGGGTGTGTGATGTTTTGAGGATACTGTGGGCTTTCTTTTTGAGTTTGTTAATGAGTTTTGAGTTGTTGTTGATGAGTGTCCAGTCCAGGGAGCTCCAACCTGATGATGCGTTGAGCTGCCTTCACCACTCAAAGGGGGCTTTGACATTCTGATACTAGGCAGCTGGTATACCACACTATGGTGCTGTTGGTCAGGTTGGACTCGATGATGCTTCTGCTGAAGTTAAGAAGTAGTTCTGGAGGTTTGGCCTGCTTCAGTTTCCTCATAAGATGAATCTCTGTTGAGCTTTTCTAACCAGCTTTAAAAAGTCACAGCACCATTTCTGTAAACTTTAAAAAAAGTTCTTGAAAGTAACCATTTAATTTAACATTTTCAAGACTTCAGTAACCAGAATTATTGTACATAGTAATTATTGTATTTTATAACAATTACATAATTAACTATTAACTTATCTATACCGATAAAGTACTGATTTCTTCTATTTTAATCTGTTGCTACAAGTTAAAGAAACCTAGAAAGTATTCTTCCTTTCTGTTAAAGAATGTCTGCTTATGAGTACAAAAATATAACAAAAATCCAAATTATTTTATCTCTAAACAAATATTTAAATGAGTCACAAATAATCTTAAATCTTCTGCCATCAAGCTTAATTTTCTTGCTCATTTATTCTCAAGATCTGAGTAGAATTCGCACACATATTTGTTGCCTGTTATCTTTGAGGTTGACAGTCACACCAATTTCAGACTGAATACTTACAGGATGACCAGCTGGAAATGGAAGACAAAAATCACCAAATCACACACATTTTGCTTACTATTTGCAATATCTACTAAAATGTAATGGTTATAAAATGACAGCTAAAACTGTGGTTTTGTTTACATACAATTCTGAGAGGGTTAAAAGAAAAATGTCAAGAGATGGAGCAGATAAATTAAAGTTGCCTTCCCCCTCTCAGTTTTCTTGGAATTTTCATGAGAAGGCAATAGTCCTGAACAGTCTTGGTCAGCCTGGCTGTTGCACCAGTTCAGCAGAAATCACAAGTCTACAAGAGCAAAACGCCAGAGGTCCTTCTAGGTGTCACTGAGGCCATTTTGAATGTCTCATTTTGACAGAGCTGTAATATATCACCCTGCTGTGTAATATGTCTCTTTTGTCCACTCCATTTGTGTCTCTGGTAGCTGGTGATCACAGGCCTGCCAGAAGCATAACCTCTGCTAGAGACAGCGCCCTCAGCGGATATGGAAGACCCTGGGGCCACTGTCACGCTGCAGAGATTTACACAGCTACAGCATGGGAAGCTTGAACGATTAATTTAATCAGAGCCACCCACCAGATTTCCTTAGATTAAAAATAGAAATATTAATTCTGGGCTCATGCAATGTAAATTCAAATTAATTAAAACTGTATATCATTCAGCAAATACTTGGATCTCAATCATCCGTGTAATAAGAGGCATTTGATTAATCTGCTGAAAAAAAGCATCCAAAAGCGATCAGACCTGTTTTTTTCCCTTCCTTTCTAAGTAGATAGGAGTGCTCTCAGAATGAAAAGAATGCCTGTGAAGTGAGAAGAAATCCAAGCACGTGTTTTGGATATAGAGATGAGGGAGATATGGCTGTGAATGGATTTTTATCCCCAACCAGGCTGTGTCAGTGGAGCAAGGGAGCGTGAGCAGAGATAATTCATATCCAGAATTTGAAGTCTTGCAGTGCAGTGAAGGAGAAGTGTGAATGATTCAAGGGCCTCTTAGTGGAGGCAACTGAGTAAGAGGAGATGTAGGGAGGCAATGTTGACCTTAGTTAGGGACCACCCCTAAGATGTCAGTTATTTTTCTCATTTCTTCCATTCAGAGGGACATCATGTTGAGAGCGGATGATCTCTCCATGCTGCAGGTACCAAACAAAAGTGCACGTCACTGAGTCTAGCAGCTTTCTGTTCATCTCAACCATGACTTTTTATTTTTGCTTCCTTGGGTTTCTTTGCTCTGGACTGTAATAAAGCCTTTTCTTCAAATGGTCAGAAAGCTTTCTCTCTCTCTCTGAGAAGGCTCAGAGAATATTCATGAATACAGGCCTGGTTTCTTTCACTTCCTGTCTTTGTTACAATGCCTGCCTGTTTTTAATGAAGGATAACTGCGAATAATGAAGCTCTGCAAAGTTGGTAAGTAACATATTTCATATTCAATAAATGTTTCACAATAAGAACCCTGCATTATTTTGTTATTTCAAAGCTTTAGTACTGACTCAGCAAAATTTGGATTTTTTTTTTAACTTAACACAACTCCTATACAGCTGACGGTAAACATGATGACACAGTCAAATAAAGCACCATATCTGAAAGTAACAACAGTAGCTTGATAAAAAATAAAATGCTAACACAAAACTGCATGGCATGGTTTGACTCTGTACAGCCTAGCACCAATGGAATCACAGGTTCAGCAGCCTGGCTTCAAGATCCCAGTCCTCCTCTGCCCGATTTAACTTTGTATGTTTTAGAACTGCTTACCAATCAGTTCTTTTCATTCTGATTTTAGTTTTGTTTTCATCTTACATAGTGTATTTTTCCTAATATGGTAAACAAATTTGCTCAACTTTTGTGTAATACTGATTTTTATTTATACTCTACGATAAACTTGAATTCAGTATTACACAAAAGATAAACTACTTTATGGATACAGACCTAGAACTGAGGTGGTAGGGATTTAGCCAAGTGCTCAAGTTTTCATAAGTGGGAGCTGTTAATGGAGATGGTGTTGTTTGTGTTTGGAATTTGGTGGTGGTGGGAGGGGGATGCATCTGTGTCAAATTTCCAGTAATCCCATCATTACCTTAGCCCACAAACAAAAACATTACATCAGTGCCTGTCACTGAGACAGATCAGGAATGATTACCATGGTTGCCACCTGGATGAGTGAACCTAGGTATTGGGGCCGCACTGGCCTTCAGCTGCTCCTGTAATTTGCAATGACACCTAATTTCTGGAGCTTTCGCCTCCAAAACCTCAGTGGGAACAGGCTACTAAAAAGCCTTGATTTAATCACTGTAAAGTGAGAGATATTGCCCACTGTTTTCCTCTGCTATATTTATATTCTTAAAATAAATGAAATATAGCAAAACCTAAGGATTTGCTCACATGAAGTTGTTCAATGTCAGTGTGCATTTTTTTTTTTTGCAGATTTATGATTTACATGTTATCTGGCAACCCTAACTGCCGGTTATAATGGCTTCACTGAGTGGTTATGAGATAAAAGTGAGTATGATGCAGTTCAGTTGTATTTATTTTCTCGCTCACACCTACAATACACACGCAACAAATCTAATTATCAGGGCAGAGCAGACAATAAAAGTGTCTGTGATAACACAGAAAAAAAGCAACAGAGAGTTTGAATATATCTCGATAGAAGCAAGAGAAAGTTCAATATTTTGTTTGTTAATCAAGAGCTTAAGGCTTTCCTCTGGTCCCCAAACTTCACAGCAGAGGAGCAGGTCCCAAATGCCCCACACAAATCACCACAAAACATAGGAAATGAAGGGAATAAAACAAATACTGAAAAGAGCTGCTCGGGCTATGTAAGCCAAAGAAGACTCCAATTAAGTAATGCAATAAATTCTGGTGACCTTGGGCTCTTGAAAGATGGAGCAGGACAATTTTCCTGAGAGGAATTATGAATTTAATCAGATTTACAAGATAAATAAATAAAATACAATGAATAGAAACAATCTAAGGACTCTCACTTGACCTTGACACATTGAACAACCCAAAAAATAATGCTGTCGCCAGCAGTGCCTCTCTCTCTCTCTTTGTTTCAGCCACAGTTTTATTTACAAGGTGATAGTCCACAGACCCTTCATATAAATAATGAGCTGCAAGCAAAAAAAAAACCAAAAAACTGATGTGTGAATGAGCCCTTGTCGCTTCCAGGACTTTCCTAAAATTATCCAAATAAAAGTCAGAGGAGGACTGGCAGTGGTGAAGGAGGACAGCAGGTATTGTTGCTCTAAAGTGCATTTACTGAGAAATGAAGCTGTTATGTCAGAGGCTGTCTTTTAATATGACTCTTTGTCTTATAAAGGTGGGAATAGGAGGCAGGAAGTGTGTTTGTAAAAGACAAAGCCATCTGGCTTTAGCACAAGGTTTCTCTGTGATAATATAATAACTAAATGGAACTCAAATGGTAATGTGGTTAGTTTTGGTAACAATAAGTAAAGCAGCATTTTCAAGTGATATGATGTTGTAAAAATCACAGAGGAGAGGATTTACCATTGTAGTCAGCCGAATGTTATGGAGTGAGAGGCATGTTTACATCATTCAGACAACTAGATAATGATATACCAAACAATACAGGCCAACTCACCTGGACTGGCCGTATGGTCTCAAAGAGGCTCACACAGGCCACACCCTCCACTTAAAAACACTTCTTCTTCCTGGATTTCTTCCTTGCTTCTCCTAAGAGTCTGTCTATCTCCTAAATACTCCCCCTGCTGGGCCCCCAGCTACCATTATTCCTTCTCATCCAAACCACTGACTGGATCTTGCTGCCTCATCTGACATGTCCTTTACTATTTTCCTCACACTCTGTCCACTTCCTCCTAACTCCCTCAACAAAGAGACAACAGATCTTGCTACGAATCCTCTACATCCCACTTCCACTGGACAAATTCTAACTTTCCATCCTTGCTGCTCTGCTTCTGCACCTAACTCTACATACCTAAGCTTTTTCCTTTCAAATGCTTCTACAACTGAAGCCTCCCATGGAACAGTCAGCTCTATGAAATACATTCTCATTCTATTCCTAGACCACAAAACTATGTCAGGCCTTAGTGTGGCAGGATAGTGCTACACTCCCCACCTTGAGGGGCAGTGTGGCAGACAATTGGGGTTCATCTATAAATAGACCCAGTCGGACCTTTTCCCTTCCTTTCCGCTTCCTCTTCCTTCCGTACAAAGCTGACAGCTGTGTGTGGTGGCGTCTCACCTGTTAGCAGATTGGGTTTCTCAACGAAGGTATGCATGCTCTGCTCAGCTCAATCTATCAGTGTTGCGGGCCCTGTGCTTACTCCAGTCTGGCTCCGTCTAGCAGTGTGGGGCACCGAGAGCTGGGCTGTCTCCCTTGGGCTTGTGTTTATTTACTTTGGTTCTCTCCCAGCCATCACTGGTGGAGTCTGGGCTGCGGGCTTCCTCCTCTTGCCGGTGACACCTTGATCCTGCTCTCTGGTAGGAAATGTTTATTTGTTGTGTTGGTTATTTTTTTGTGTGATTTTGTTTAATCCAGTTCTAATAATGTTAAGTAATTTATTTCCTAATTATGTTAACTGGTTTATTTTGCAGTGCGCGGCCGTCACGTGCTGCGACAAGCTGTTTTGGCTCTTTTCCTTTTTCTCTTTTACTGTTTTCCCCGAGGTACGCATCGGCGCTCGGGCTTGGTTGCGGCCATGCAACCTGGCCAAGGTGACCTACGGGAGCTGGGAGTGGGCGTCCGACCCTCTCATTGACGTTGTTCCTACCCCAGGCCACTAGTTTTAATTAAATCAGAGCAACAGACCTTTAATCAACTGTTTGTGTTATTTCTGTTCCTTTTTGTTATTCCTTGGATTATTATTGGGTCTTTGGGTTATATTTGATCTATTGTTTATAAGCCTTTTGTTTCCTACTTTGGTAATTTGTATTTAAATTGGTTTCTTTTTGGGTTGAGTTATTGATATGTTGGTGATGGTGTGCATGAGGGTTCCCTCGGTTTCGTAGTTTTAATCATTTCTTTTTTTTGTGTTGACAGGTGCTGAGGCCCAGAACGGCAGCGGTTCCCCTGGTGGCGGTTCCTTTTTCACTTCTTTGTTTTTTTTGGTTTGCTGTGACACGGGTGCAGTGCCGTTTTGGATCCTTGTCCTCTTTTGTTACCGCCGTCGTGGTAAGCCTCAGCCTTGTCCTCCTCTTCCTTGGTGGTAATCCCTCACAGCACCTTTGAATATTATTATTATTATTTTGATTTGTATAGTTTGTTGCTTGTTTTAAATTAATTGTTCAATAAAAATATATTTTCTTAACTGGAAATCATGCTTTTGTCCTGTGGAGTGACTGAACTGTATGCCTTGGTCTGAAATTGAAGACTGGAATTTCAGAACAGGTTTATATCCTGGGGTGAAAGCCCCCAGGTGGCGTTGTCAGCAACTTTCCCACCACTTGCCTCGCCACAATCGCTTTGTACTGGATATTTCCTGGGGAACAACAAGCTTTCCTCCTAAATCTACCTGCATTTCCCAATCACAAGCATCCTCTAAGCTGCCTT
>JAPZDZ010000025.1:26215658-26228729 GCA_029783805.1 Acanthurus tennentii | reverse complement strand
TCAGTTCATAGAATACAGGCTTAAAAAGTTTTGCTCCGAGGCCCTGTACCTGTCCATGTCTCCGGAGTCAGGAATCACTTTAGTGAGCCAGCAACTGTCTGCAATAGTTTATGCATTTATTTATTTGTTTGCTTGTTTGTTTGTCCTTTACCTGCTCCTATTCCCCTTGCACAAAACCAGCTCCATGAAGAACAGCTGCAGCGAAAATGCAAGTTCTCTCATTTATTTTAAATGAGAGTAGTTGGATGGGCTGAGTCAGCTTTTGAATGGATGCAACCTGCCGACAGCTAATCAGCTGATCGGCCAATCAGACCAAGCGGCACTGAACACCTCTGCAGCTAGGGAGAACAAAGACCTAATTTGCATTTGTAAATATTCCACAAAATACACCTCCACATAAATTTACAGTGATTACCTCAACAGCTAAGCTGGTCTGAAACAGCCATGGCAACAAATTGACAAGTTCTGACTGTCAAAGTGTGTTGCCTTTATAAAAAAAGGGCTTCAGACTAAACTGTGTATTGAAAATTAGCTCAAATTTGGTATATAATGTATATAAGTATATAATATATATAATGCAAATTAGTTACTTGTCACTAATTATTTATCCAGGGAGCCCAATTAACCATACTTCTGTGGTGGTTATGGAGTTCGGTGTGTGTTTTTGGAACTGAGGAGTGTGTGGAGTTTTTCCTGGCTTCCTTCCTGTGGCTTCCTGGTGGCTGGTGGCTGGAGCTCTTGAGTCAGTGCACCTGCAAATCATCCTCAGCCTGTTCCTGTACACAAGCCCAGGCGCTGTAGCCACCATGTTGCCCAGCCTCAACTTGCTCCAGCCTCATGTTGAAAGCCCCAGCTCCCATCAGCTCCTCATCAACACTGCAGCCACTGCCCCCTCTATGCCAAACACCACACCACTCCAGTGCCTGCACCTCCCTGCAAGAACTTCTCAAGCTCCCTTTCCCCTTTCCTCGAGGCTAATAATGATCTCTTTAATCTTTGCCCCTGTCCTGGTGTCCTGTATTAAATTAAGTTTAAATAAGAAGAAACCCTAAGTTAAAATAAAGCAAGAATGTTTTACTGTAAAATGACAAAGACAAGAACACAGAAAGTAAAAACAAAACTTAATACACAACATGTATTACTAAACTGCAAATGTATTTACTAGGGTTGTCTAAGTTAACACGTTAATAACACGTTAACTCAAACTTCTTTTAACGGCGCTAATTTTTTTAACGCGATTAACGCATGCACGGTCTGTGCCTTGCCAGCTCCCGTAGTTTCAGGAAGTGGCGCTAAAATAACATCGCAAACGGTTACAAAGCAGAAATGGATACAGAAAAGGGACTTTCAAACGGAAAGTTTAGCTTTAAAGTTTTGCCCGATGGTTCTCTGGACAAAACAAAGGTAATTTGTATTTATTGTAAATGTAAAAGGGCATGGTAAAAAATTTGTGTAAAAAACGCTTTAATAACGCATTAACTCAGGACACTAATGCGATTAATCGCGATTAAAAAATTTATTCGATTTTATATATTTTATAGCCCTAGTATTTTCACAGTAATTAACAATATGTAATAAAAAGACATTGAACAAAAAATTGAGTGTAAAACTGGAGTTTAACAGGGTGAGCAACAGTAGAATGAAGTGATTAAAGCGTGATTTAGCAGGAAGGAGCTGGTAAAAGATGTGGTAAATTTAGAATCAAGATTGATTATAGTCGATTTGCAATGTCTTAAATCACCCAGATAGCAAAAAAAAGATGCTCCTTGTGAGATCAAATAATGATGTCTTGGATGGAGGACAGGCACATGAAAGATACTGTTGCAGGATCCAATGCAGTATTTATGTAAGTGTCTTTTATAGAGAATTTAGCAAAGATGTCAGGAACTGTTTTCTGCAAAATCTTGGAAATAGTTTGCCCTGTGCAGATGTGGTGTTGAAGCCACAAACCCCCCTCAGTTTTTGTCACAGAGTTACATGTTATTTACTGCAATCTACTATAAAGACCTGTAATTTCTCACTAAAAAACCTAAATGACCACATATCTAACTTTCCCCATCTCAGACAATCACATTAAGTCTGATCATTACATATTTTTCTTTAGCAGCTTTTTTGGTATTAATATATAAAATCTGGGTTATAGATAATGTTACATTTTAACATGATCAACAATAAAGGTATACTTCTAAATGCTTGGAAAAGTCAGAAATTGTGGCATATTCCAGAATGTGAATGTCTTAAACAGAAGAGAGCCTTTGTTTTGAGGTAACAAGAAGTTACAAGAAGGAGGTGGCCCTTGAGTCCCAATCTTTCTGTGGAGATCTGTGTTTGAATACACAATTTAAGTTTGATGTTCCTCTTCTGTTAATTAAATTTAGGGATTATATATTTTTAATCCAGTTGTAGGCATCCTTTTTTTTTTTGGTCCTTTCTGGGTAGGTAGAGACAAAGCCTTGATGGTTACGTGCCATTAACAGCACGGGAACCCTTGTCCTCCAGCCAGGGAGTCTTATGTAGCCCCACCCTGATTATTTATTAGTTAGTTGTTAACCTCTGTCTTTTCTTTTCTCCTCAAGGCAGTCCTTGGTCATTGCAAATGAAGATACCAGTTTTCATTTGCTTAGACAGCAAAATTTTTCACATCTACATCAAGCTGCGACTACGTTTTCTGCTCAGAGATATCTTACATTACTATGAAGGAATTACCTTGTATTTAAAAGCACCTGGTTGTCTCTGTGTAGTTTGCACGTTTTAGATGAGGGTTAGGTGATTTGGTGTATCTAAATTGGGTGCAGTTGTGAATCTAAGCATAAATGGTTGTTTGTATTTATGTGTCAGCCCTTTGATAAACTGGGGAACTATCCAGGGAGTACCCCAGTGATTCTTTATGTCAGCTGGGATTGGTTCCAGCCCTCTATGAATCTGCAAAGGACAAGTGATCATAGATAATATATGGATGAATGGTTATCTCTGGGCATTTAATAATATTTACACTGGACATTTATGCCCTCAGTAACCCAAACAGGTCCCTGCAGACAGATTGTGAAATCTAGCGATCTGGGTCATACTTTTGGTCCTATCTATCTCTGTTTCTTTGCTTTTTTGGGGGTACAACAGGGTTTAATACACAAGCTTCAAGGCAGACTACCAAATAAGAAAGCAAATAACAAATGAGTCATCTGTTACTTTGCTATTGTGATTTTGTCAGAGAGACTGAAGTCAGAGGCATATAACACCTGAGCCAGAGTTGGTGGTTGTACAGAAACGGGAAGTTAAAGCAGAGGGGGAGAGAGGAAAAAATTACTTAAAAGTGATAAAGAATAAAAACAAAGCGGAGAAATGATAAGAGAACAATGGGGGCAAGAGAATGCTGGCTGCTGTGATGTAGATTCATGGAGTCAATACACTCAGTTTGTCTCAGGTAGTAAGAATGCCTATATATCTAGAGAAAAAGAAATAAAAGAGAACAACGTAAAAGATGAGGCAAAGACAAGCAAAGGTGTGGTTAAAAAGGTGTGGAAAGAGATGTATAAATAAAAATAAAAACTAGGGCTGTCAGTTGAATAAAATTTATAATCGCGATTAATCGTATTAGTGTCCTGAGTTATCGCGTTATTAACACGAATTTTTTTACAAACATTACGAACATTTACAATAAGTACAAATTACTTTTGTTTCGTCCAGAGAACCATCGGGCAAAACTTTAAAGCTAAACTTTCCGTTTAAAAGTCCCTTTTCTGTATCTATTTCTGCTTTGTAACTGTTTGAAATGTTATTTTAGCACCACTTCCTGAAACTACAGGAGCTGGCAAGGCACAGACCGTGCGTGCATTAATTGCGCGTTAAAAAAATAGTGCTGTTAAAAGGAGTTTGAGTTAACGCATTATTAACGCGTTAACTTCGACAGCCCTAATAAAAACAAATATAAATTACAAAACAACTGAAATCAACAAAGAAATCAACACACACAGCAATGCTTGCTGCAAAAAAATTATGGCACCTGGCCAGACCATAAAAAAGAAAAGAGGATAAAAATGTCGGCAGCCAAGGAGGAGAGGCGAAGAAGAGAAAAAAGCAAAGATGGAGAGAGTAGATTACTCTTCTCTCTCCCTCACTATTCCTCATTTTAAGCAGCTTGTTGACCTTTCCAGTCAAGCCTTTAGGTGTAGTTCAGATTCTGCAGAAGTGCTTGCAGTTATATAGTTAAGAACTCGTGCAGTGGGATAGTGAGACATAGAAAAAGAAGGAGATAAAAACTAAGAAGTTGGGATAAAAAGGGAGACAGGAACATATAGATAAAAAAAAGAATGACTGAATGTTGAAGCCATGAAGCCCTGAGCACTTCCAAATGATTGTCTCTCATAACGTTGTGTTTTATACTGCCTCAGATTTCTGTCCTGTATTTATGGGAGCAGTTATTAAGGTGTCCCAGCTTGGTGCACTAGGGCTTTGGGGTGATAGCTCAGTTTAAAGTAGCAAGTTTAACCAGGCACAGAAAAGTGGATGTACATAATTCACCCTCTACTACCACCCTGGAAAGACACAGGCAGGCAATCACACAGTGGGCAAATCACAAAATGGTTGAGAAACGCTTCATCAAACGATAAAACTAGCTGTCAGACAAACCTCTAAAAGCTTAGACTGCCACGGGCCTGAGGTGATTACACACCTGGGGTTGTGCACCATCAACACTTTGTGTGAGTTTGTGTGTGTGTGTGTGTGTGTGTGTGTGTGTATATGTGTAAATACCGTTTGAAAGTCAGCTATGTTTTTGTGCACTGGATTTGTGCACTTTCTAAATATGTAAATTTGTCAAAGAAAGATGAAAGGCAATAGAGAAAATGTGTGCCTGTGCACATTTATGACATACTGTGTAAAAAATCATGCCCATGTATTATACACACTGTTTTTGTTAATTTACTCTTTTCTAATAGGTTGAAAAAATATAAGTAAAAAATAAATACACACGCACACACAAACAAATATATACAGATACGCATGTGTGTGTGTGTATATGTATACATTGTTAGATTGATGATGATTATATCTCAGTAGGTACCACTACAAAGTTATTTCAAAGGTACACTAACGTAACATGTAATATTGGCAAAAACTCACTGGAGTTTGCATCACTGTCGACGCTGCACTACGAGATTGGTGGCTGATTAAATCTGTAAGCTAACTTCAGTCCTACGAAACACTTGCGTGTCTGTAGCAGGCATTTTTCACCAGGAGACTTCTTGGTTACTGTTGGAGAACTGTTGGAGATTGCAGAAAGGAGCCATACTTGTTCTTTTCTCCTGGAATGAATATACTGTGCCAACGTTGAGGCCAAATGTTTGGGAATGCCGACCGAAGACTGAGAGCTCTGCCTGGACCTCACTACTGATTGTGACCATGACTCCGACTCCGACATGGAAACCGCAACCAAGTGGATGATACATTATGATGCAATTACACAGGACAATAAGTATCACCTCACAGCATCAGCAACTGTGAACTCCTTTGGCTTCGCAGAAATAATGACCATGTCACTGACTCTGCCTGGTTTCATACCCTATTCATTACATAAAAATTATGTAACTATGAACTCCCTATTGATGCTACACCAGTCCCTTAGCACAAAGAAAACCCACTTTAGATTGTGGTGTGGTTGTGAACACATTATTGCCATTGATTTTGATTAGTGCCAATGCTGCTCAGCTGAGGACAGAGGGCACAGCACACAGGTTTAGTGTAGAGTAGTGTTGTGTCTGAAACAGCATGTTGCATAATGCAGTGTTCCAGTCACACATGAACACTCAGCCACTGAAATTTACACTGAGGGGGCAGTCCTCAAAGACGATCTACACATTGGAACAAAATATTTGGCAATTCACATTTGGCATATGCTTCAGAACCCGTTCATGGTTCCTTAATCTTTGGATGGTGTTTTATGATCACTACATAATTTCTGATACAGTAAAAACATTATCCTGAATGTGAAACTTTTAACAAAGGACATCAGAAAATTAAGAGCAAGGCTTATCAAGTAAGTAGTATTCTTGGGAATAAGCTGAACACATCAGTTTCTTGGTTGGATCACAGACAGAGAATAAATGGCCTGATCTGCTCTTTGTTTGGAGCACTGTTATCTAAGAGCA
The DNA here is from genome assembly GCA_029783805.1 of Acanthurus tennentii. Lineage (NCBI taxonomy): Eukaryota > Metazoa > Chordata > Actinopteri > Acanthuriformes > Acanthuridae > Acanthurus > Acanthurus tennentii. Next base: position 26,222,586 of record JAPZDZ010000025.1, on the reverse strand, counting down.
TATAATAGTGTAACACAAGGAAGGTTGAACAACTAAACACTGAACATCATAAGATGGTTACAGGGTCCAAAGCACTTACCTTAAAATTATAAATGAATCATAGAGATAGCTGAAGAAACTTAACAGAACAGCACCCATCACAAACCAGTTGATGAAGTTTCAATGAGAGCTAGGTTTTGGTTTGTGTCATTTGTGTGTCACTTTACCATATAACATAACACTTTGACAAGCTTGCTTGCCTCATTAGCCAGAGCTAGCTTTCTAGCTAGCTACTGAGGCAAGTTAATGATATGACGTACCTTCATAATTATCAATGTAGTTTGGTATATGCATCTCAAATACCTTCTCCCTTTTACTCCTCAAAGATAAGATTCCCGCCTCTACCAGCCTGTGGACCTCCTTTGTTCATCCCATGAACCTGAGGTGGTCAAGCACTGACATGTGAAATACAGAATTACATCATCCCATGCAGCTTGCAAATTGCGCAGGTTCTATGTTGGCTCTGAGTGCATTGAGATCATCAATAAATAATTTATCAGACACTCATATACAATATTAAGAATAATTTTAATCATAAGCACTAGTTCACATCCAGATGCAGTCACTGTTGGGTCCATATTCATGCATTAAGGTCAGCACTTGACATAAGACGACAGACAAAGATAAGGATGCCATTTATTTTAGAGAAAAAGTTTCTCCACATTTTTTTCCCTTTTTAATCCTGTATATGGGCCCACATGAGCCAGAAGTTAACAAGGTAAGGAGTGAACTACTCATCAAGTGATTTGGTTGAGTCCCTTAAATGTTAGGGTCAGGGTTAAGGTCGGGTCAAAAGTGACTATGTTTATGGTCAGGATAAGCCTCCAGGGTTAAGGTTAGGACTTTGTCTCCAGTAGTATTGAAAACACAACTGCATGGGTGTATCAAATGTATACTGCAAGTATGTGTCAGTATGTTAATCTCTCTATGCACATAATGCAAAAGCATGATTGTTAAGATGATTGTTAACGCCACATAGGCAATACAAGCAATTTATGTAAAATCGTTCAACACATTTGGTCCAGACTGATAACTCAGATTAGGCTGAATAGCACAGTGGAGGGAAGGAGTGTTCCTCAGAGTTCTTGCAAGCCCTTACTTCCCCTTCTCTTCACATGTCTGAAGCATCATTATCAAGTTCCTCCACACTGTGGACCCAATTTCAACCTTTTCTATCCTGGATTATCATGTGAAAAGCTACCATTTCTCATCAGGCAGGCTCTTCAATTGGGAACAGATGTTTTCCCCTCCCTGGGAAATGATTCGCTCCTTAGTGACAGAGGGTGGCAGTCCCTGCTTTATTACTCAAATAAAAAGCCTCTTAAATGATAGCATTCAGAGGAAATATAGGCCTAAATTCATTCTTTAAATTTGGGGCCAAGTGGTATAGAAATAATTACACGCAGTGGGTGAGTCTCTTGAGGTACTATGGAAGTGTCTTCAGCCAATCGCTAGCAGATCTGAACATCTATTTATGGGACAATGTTAAAGCCACATGACCAAAGGTGTAATGACTATTCAACACACAAATCTGAAAAGTGCATTCAGTCACATGAATACCTCAAACCTTCAAAACCTTATGGCTTATCTGTGTATCTTCAGACAGATTATATCTATTCTAAAGCACTACACCATTTATAGGACTACATGACTCTTATGTCCTCTGCTGTCACTCAAAAATTTCTTGAATCTTTTAGAGATCCCCTCCAGATAATAATAAGAACATATTTTCAAACCCTCTGCTTGGAACAAAATGTTTGTGATATGTTTTTAATGCAAAAAGTACAATTTCACATAAAAATCATTAACGAAGTTTTCCTCCTGTACACAACATGTCTTGTTATAGTACAATCCATGCACTGGCAGCTTCATATTTTATAAATGGTTTGCATATATAATCCTTTTCTGGTTATGATCATTTAAAGCCCTACAAAAGTCAGCATTCCCCCATATACAAACAAACAGCAGATAGCTTCTCAGCAGATAGTACCATCCTGCTTATCAGGAACTCAAACACATACATTCACACACCCAAGGAACAGCCATTTGGATCAGTTCAGGATTCAGTGTCTTGCTCAAGGACACTTCAACTTGAAGATTGCATGAGCTGAAGACCAAACCTTCGATTTTCTGATTGGTAGACATCTTGTTCTTCTCCCTGCGCTTTAGTTGCCCCATTGCAACATTACACTTTTTTGCTGGTCAATTTTCAACAAACTGCACCAGGACTGACTTTCAAACTATGCATGATGTCACAAATCATGCCTATAGGCCCACCTCCTAAAATTCTGATTTATAATAAGCATAGAAAAAAAATTCACTTTCAGATACAGATAGCTTGATTTGTCCCTAAAGACCAATTCAGTTTCTACAGTCTAACCACCATATATACGTTCAGTCATGGTGCACAATCATTAGTGTCAGGGGAAACACAGTAAATGGCCTGTGAGGACTAATGCATTCCATGTTACCTCATGTGTGATTCTACGCCCACAGACACGCATGAGGAGGAGGTGAGGAGCAATAAAAACATTTCTGAAAGAGTGCAACAATAAAAATAACTGCATCAATACAAGAATAAATACAATAATAGAAACATAGAGAAATACATGAATAGAGCAAACCGAGTCAGTGTATGCACATAGCCCATACATACCTAAGTAGTGCTTTTTTGAAGACAGGAGATAATAAATAAATAAATAAACATTTAAAAAACATCATGTGGTCTGTGCAAAAATAGATGCAACACTCTTCTATCAGATAGCTACTCTACATTCAGCAGCTTCATGTTGTGGGGGAATGAACAACTTGCAGTAACTATTTGTCCCTCTGGGAGTCAGCAAATAGTGCTGTTTCGACAGCATTAATGTAAATTGACTGAGCGCAATGGTCTAGGTCAGCGATTCTCAACTGGTGGGTTGCGGACACGTTCTGGGCGGGTCGCGGACAGCTTGTAAAAACGAAATAAATTTTTTAAAAATTTAAAAAATTAAAAATGTTTAGTGCTCATCGGATTTTGTACTCGTCTTTTATCTTGGAAAAAAGAGACAGAGAGAGGCATGCATCAGACGCGCTCAGCATTCTCGTTGCCATGGTAACCACCATTCCTTTGCCGGTTGCCCTTCTCTTTAAGTTTGTGATGATGTTTGGAGGCAAGATGGCGAATATAACCTGGAGTATTTCAAATGTGGATTTTCGTTCATTGAGGACAAACACGGACAGAAACCCCAGTGAGTTATTTGTAATGAAGTGCTGGCACATTAGAGCACGAAACCATCCAAACTAATGCAACATTTACAAACGAAACATCCAGCATGTAAAGACAAGCCGGTGGAGTTTTTTCAAAGCTTTTGATATTTCATTTTATTGAAGTAACTTTTAAACATGTGGTTGTCATGTTCCTCCTCAGTTTCTTAAAAAAATTGCTCTTAAATTCACTTTGCATGCATATGTATGTTTAAATGTGTTTTTGAAGGCTATCTTTCAAAAATAAGTTTGTTTGGTTTGTATTCTATAAAAGTGGGTCGCAACTTAATGACCATGGGAAAATGTGGGTCCCGGGGTAAGACCAGTTGAGAACCCCTAGTCTACGATGTCCTACTTTCTCCTGCAAACCTAAGCCAGTGGTATGGTAAAGACCCCACATGCCCTCTCTGTAAAAGTCCAGCATCACTGAATCACATCCTAGTGGGCTGCAAGACCAGCCTTATTCAAGGATGGTACACCTGGCGGCACAACCTGGTCTTAAAGTGTCATGCAGCAGTGCTAGAGAGTCCACTGATAAGCATGAACGCCCTTCCTCCCCTGTCATCCCGCTGGCAGGCAACATCATTTGTCCAGGAGGGCCAGACACTGGCCAGCTAGGTGGGGCATGAGACTGGAAGCTGCTGGCAGACTTGGGCCAGAAGCTCTGCTTCCCAGCTGAGATTGCATCTACCAACTTGCGACCAGACCTTGTTATGTGGTCAGCCTCCCTCAAGCTTGTTTACATCATCATTGAGCTCACAGTGCCCTGGGAGAATTCAGTGGAGGAGGCCTTTGAGCGGAAGAGGCTGAGGTATGCTGAGCTTGCAGCTGATGTGCAGTAACGGGGCTGAAGAGTGAAGGTTTGCCCAGTGGGAGTAGGCTGCAGAGGATTCATAGCCTTCTCAACATCCAGGCTACTCAGGGGGACAGGAGTGCAAGGGAAGGCCCACCGGCAGACAGTCAAAGACCTCTCCAGAGCAGCTGAAAAGGGGAGTCAGTGGCTGTGGTTGAAGAGGAGAGACTCTGCCTAGGCTCTCAGGTGAGCCAATGGCATCTAGGGGGTGAACCTGGGATGCTGGGATTCACTGCTGAACCCTCTGAAGGTGTCGTGGGCATATCAGCGAAACACCCAAGAAGGAGAGCACCCACTTGATAACCCAAAGGATGCCATGCACCTTGATGTCACTTGACCTACCCATGGAGTCTCATTAGTGCCTCAAGCATGCATGTAATAGGGGATAACAACATCTAGTCTGGACTGGTAAGTATTAATAAATGGTGTTCACTGCACGCTTGCACACAAGATAAAATAAACAATGTTGCTACTCTTCTTTCTTGCCTCACCCATGAAAGTGGGGGAGTAGAGGAAGGTAGAGTGTACAGCCCCATTCGGCGGGGGAGAGTTTTGTCCCTCAAGGCATCTCTCCCTGACTCTTCCTTCCTCATTCAAACCGGCCACCACTTTCTGGACTTCTTCAAGTATGCATTTGTGCACATATAGAGGTATATATCAGTTTAGTGTGTGAAAAACGGCCTCTTTAGCCAGTCTTTTCAAATAAAACTAGTCTTTTAAGTATATACAGGTGGGTACTGATAAATGTGTAGATGTATATATCAATTTAGTGTGAAAAATCACCATTTTTTTAGCTGGCCTTTTCAAACAAAACTAGTTTAGGAAATAAGCTACACCCCTGCATAACACTTGATAACCCGAAGGATACCATCACTCACTTGACCTTCTCACAGAGACTCATTGGTGCCTCAAGCACGTATGTAATAAGGGATATCAACATCTAGTCCTACACAACAGATCAGTGTCTGGTAACCAAAGCCAAACCTTGCTTATCTTATCCCCATTGTTTGATGTCTTACTGCTTTGGCTGCAAAACCTTGATAACTTGTCTTTCCGCTGCCAAAATTTAAATCAGTCCGTCATAAACAATACATGTTGCATGCTATGAAAGATTGCTGTTAGCAGCCACACATCTAATACACTTCAGATGGTGGTGGGGGGCTGGTTGCTTGAGCCTTTTTCACCCTAACAGGCTCATTATTCATTTTCATAAACTTTCAAGAAAAGAGACAACATTTTTAGAATGATATTGCTTCTGCTGTCCCCATCAATCAACGGTTATCAAACCAGCATTTTCTTCTCCTCTCGGCTCAAATATTGTTTAATCAATGTAACGTCACAAGGCTGAGAGGCTTGGGTTGCACTGGGGGCTACAGATGAAACAGGTTAGTATTTGCATTGTACTGCTTGGGGTACAATATGATTTATGGAATATAGCCTGCACATGGCACAGTGTTGGAAATGTCTTCTCTCATTTAAAGGCAAACCTCGAAAACAAACAATACGTGATTGCCACTTACTTCTATTTGAGGGACTGAAAACAGATTTTCATCGGGAACGGGTTCCTCATTAGCATAGAAATGAATATGATGACAGATAATGAATATATGCCTCTTGATGCTTCTTCACAGCCATCCCAGAATGATCAAGAGGAGAAGCAGGGAGGGGGGTGGTGAGAAAGATTGCTTTTTTTTTGCCAAAGTGGTTGCGTGAATAGCATACTGCAAAGAAAGAGAGAGGGTGATTCTTTCAAGAGCAGGCAGAGTGGTGGAGAGTAGAGGACAAAGTCAAGGTCAGGTTTAGATAGAGAATAGACTCCCTGTAACTCTCCAACCAATCTCTCTCTCTCTCTCTGTCTCTCTCTCTCTCTCACACACACACACACACACATGCACGCACACCCTGTCACGCCTGCTCTTTGGCCGTGGAATGAGGTGTCACATTTGGTTGCCCGGGGTAAGATAAGCTCATTATTAGTTTCTAGCCTGCAGATAAACTGACAGAAACAGATTCCTGAATATGCAGTCCATTCTGTTCAGTCAGCAGGCTACATGTATTGTTAGTGTTTGATTTAGTGGTAGCAAAAATCTCTCCAATTTCACTTTTTTCAATCATGCATTAATATGGACTCAAATGAGATATGAAGTTAAAAAACAAATACACTGTACCTGATTGAAAATCTAAATTTCACTGGCAGAGCTCAATGGAACAAACACACGCACTCAACCACAACCATCGGTTTTTAACATTTTAAAAGAGCCAAAATAGTGTATAAATGTTGCAAAAAATTAAAATAATGGACTTTATATGTAGTTTTGTTGTTAACAGTGTGTACTCTACATTCTACATTTTAACTAAAATATTAAGTTGTGATTTTATTATGACACCAACAGTTTCAAAAGAAAAAAAACTTACAACAAAAAGACCCAGTAAACCTTAAAGTGGAGCAGGTATCAAAATTCAATGAATGCATTCAGACCGCCAAAAATACAGCATTTCAAAAAGATAAAACTGGTAGTTAAAAATGGCACTACAAAGACTACAAGACAAAACATTTTTTTTTTAGATTTTGCGAAATTAATTGGCTCAAAGAGCAGCTTAGTAGTTGTGTCATTTGCAGCTCAGCAGAGATAATCTTCATTCATATAAAATGTTGATAGAACTATTTAGAAAAATTAATAATAGAGAAGAAACTATTTATTATCTGTGACAAGTCATGTAGTATTATAAATGTATTATTATATGTTTATGATTTACTTTTACCATGCAGCATCAACAGCTGCACTCTGA
>JAPZDZ010000025.1:26191505-26213710 GCA_029783805.1 Acanthurus tennentii | reverse complement strand
TGGGGGGCAGAACAAACATATCTTGGGCAGGGTCACCAACCTGGAGGGGAGGAGTTATGTCCGTTCATGACGTCATGAAGGGCAATCGTTCCAGCTCGCCCGTTTGAGCAAACATTTTCTGAAAAGTGGAGCAAGCAAGAGAGGGACAGTCAACCAGGATGAGGGGGCTTTTTTGCTTTCACACACCTGGGATACTGTACTGAAGAAGTTGAACTGCAGATGGCGCTGTGTTCCTACCTCCACCGGTGGGAAAACACCAAAACCTGTGTAAAACAGCTGACTACACATGTCACAGCAACACCACGTGACCACTCTGAGGAAGAGTGCAGGTGGCAGTTGAAACTGTCAGGTAGGAAAAACTACACTTGTCTGATATAAAAGAAACCTTATACACTTCAAACAGTTGATGGGAAGGGTGGAACATATCTTTTTTTTTAGTGTTTTTTTAGCGTCCAGTGAGGGAGAGCCCAGAGAGCACCCCATAACTCAAGATATGGGAAAAATCAGTCAGCTAAACCACCTGTCATAAGCAGTGAGATAGCCTTGGATCACTCTGCACCCAGAACTAGTTCTTGGAACGGGTATGTCCCCAGTGACAGGGCAAATTTTCCTGTAGATATTACAGATGGAAATGTAAGAAAGTGTATTCTGAGGCAGGGAACATGAAGATTTGAAGGTCAATATCCAGGTGTTTTTTTCCAAAGACTACTATAGAGTTTTTACAAGGACAAAGCGACAATGCCAACTTCCCAAAAAATGTATTGTGTGTATCATGAGCCTGGCAGCATGTCATAGTTTTGCCTGGACAACTGGAATCAATGACTGGCAAGAACTATGCTGCAAGTGCAGAGAACATTAACATGCCTGTTCTCACATGGCACCCTCTGTAATTCATGATACGTGGCAGTAAAATCTTACCATCAATTAGCAAAGTTCCTCCAAATAAAAAAATGAAACCAACTTTTGGTTAAAGGTATTGAGACAAAATAGTGAAAGAAATCCATGAGGCAGAATTTTATTTGGTTATGATGGAAACACCTCAAGGCATTTTTAAAGTAGAACAACTCAGTCAGGTGCACCAAGATGTTACATACCTAAATGATGAAAATTATACTCTGTTAGAGGTTACAATACCCTCAAGTTTCATGGGTTTCTATTCAGTCCACAATCAAAGCAAATCTGGTTCGTAGAAAGAGACTGTTATATTTTTAGACAAGGACGAAGCATCTATAAATAAATGCGGAGGACAAGGATACAATGGCATAGCAACAGTGAGTGGTTCACATTCTGGGCTACAAAAATTAGTTGTGGACAGAAAACCTAATATCATCTATATTCACTGTGCTTCTCACAATCAAAACTTGGTCCTAATTGATGTATATCAAGATGTGATGAGGTGACAGCTGTTACAGCTAATGGTGCTGCCAAGATCCTTTGGTTCAGAACATCTCTCAGCTACAAACTCAGATTTGGAAATGCTACCAATGTCTGTATGGAATGTCCACGCTCTGAAGCCAGTCTCTGCATGTCTGCATTGGCAAATGTTGCAGTTCAAACCAATTCAGATGGTGGTTAAATAAAAAGTAATCTGTTATCAATATTATGAAGACCATTTACAAATTTTGAGAACATGATAAAAACACACAAATTATCATTGACTGGTTGCAGGTTTGATGTGGTCATTTCGAACATATTTTCAGCACATAACGTGGCCAATAAACAGTTGGGCTTACAAACACATTTTTTAAACGTTTTTCTGTATTTACAAATTCATCCCACAGTGGCACCTGCATTTTTCATAATCTGATTTAATATAAATAAACAAGCAGGATGGGTTTCTTGTTTCAGAGTAGTGATGGTAATATCGTCCATGAAGCCCCTGATAGCTGGCTGTTGGGCCCCTGAGAAACTAGATGGGAGAGATTGTGTACCCTGTACAATTCCTTTCTCCACTGACAGCCAGTCTATTGTGAAATTTAGGGTTTAGAATCACAACCTGATGTTGCTGGGGTAACTAGTGATCATGCTCTTACTATGGGTTAGTTAGTAATATGGTAGTAGTTTATTGCTGTCTGGATCAGGCTGTGTAGGATGGAGCTGTTGGCGTTGGCTAGGTCAAGCCAGACTACAGGATCTTACTTGGAATTACTTACTTGGCTATCTGCTATCAGGGAGAGCCTGGTCCTCAGCCTTGGTTGTTATGATAAGGCCATATGGGGAGAAAGTGCTATCGGTTTGAGCTATCGGTTTGAGGTATTGGTATATCCAATAGCTCAAACAGAGGTGGTCTAAGATGCTTTTATCTGGTTTGGTTTGGTCATGTAGATGCATTGCGTACTGACATGCGTTAAAGACCGCCCCAACCAACTGACATAAACGACAGTCCTCCAACGGCCGAATGTTCGTAATTACTTGCGCCCCAGCGGTGTTATAATAATGCCGGCAAATACTCAAAACATTGTTATGTCATTGGAGATGGACTGTCGTGCCTGAACTTCAAGTGAGACCCAGGGCCCTATTGTACACCTGGCTCAAAGCCAATGCACCAGTGGCGCAGGTGGCATTGCTATTCTACACCTGCAAAAGTGATTTTTGCCACTAGTGTGCTAAAGCAAATCCACCTGCACGCACGCCACAACTGGTCCTTAAAAGTAATGGGAGCAGACTCAAAGGAACTATGTGACCCAAGCATCAATTTTGAGTGACCTACTTGTGAAGTCCATAAAAATTATGAACAGAATCAGTGACAAAGGGCAGCCTTGGCGGAGTCCAACCTTCACTGGAAACAAGTCCGACTTACTGTCAGCAATGCGGACCAAGCTCTGGCACCAGTCATACAGGGAACGGACGGCCCGTATCAGTCCCCGAGGGACACGGTCAAATGTCTTCTCCAAGTCCACAAAACACATGTGGACTGGTTGGGCAAACTCCCATGCACCCTGCTGAGGATGTAGAGCTGGTCCACAGTTCCACGACCAGGACGAAAACCCCATTGCTCCTCCTGAATCCGAGGTTAGATTATATGGCGGACCCTCCCCTCCAGTACCCCTGAATAGACCTTGCCAGGGAGGCTGAGGAGTGTATTCCCCTGTAGTTGGAACACACCCTTCAGTCCCCCTTCTTAAAAAGAGGGACCACCACCCCGGTCTGCCAATCCAGAGGTACTGCCCCCGATGTCCACACGATGTTGTAGAGTCATGCCAACCATGACAGCCCCACAACATCCAGGGCCTTGAGGAACTCCGGGCAGATCTCATCCATCCCTGCCACCGAGGAGCTTTTTGACAACCTTGGCGACCTCTGCCCCAGAGATCGAAGAGCCGTGTCCCCAGGCCCTGCTTCCTCATAGGAAGGCGTGTCGGTAGGATTGAGGAAGTCTTCGAAGTATTCCTTTCACCGATCTACAGCGTCCCGAGTTGAGGTCAGCAGCGCACAGCCCCCACCAAACACAGTGTTTACAGTGCACTGCTTCCTCCTCCTGAGATGCCGGATGGTGGTCCAAAATCTGTTCAAAGCCGTCCAGAAGTCGTTCTCCATGGCCTCATCGAACTCATCCCATGTCCAGGTTTTTGCCTCTGTGATCACCATAGCTGCACTCAGCTTGGCTTGTCGGTAACTGTAACGGTAACTGCCTCAGGAGTCCCACAGGCCACAAAGGCCCGATAGGACTCCTTCTTCAGCTTGACGGCATCCCTCACCGCCGGTGTCCACCAATGGGCAGGTCTGGGCAAGGGAAACTCAGAACCATTTATGTTACTCATCATAAGGGGTCTTGCGAGCTACACTTTGTCTGGTCCCTCCCCTAGGACCTGTTTGCCATGGGTGACCCTACCAGAGGCATTAAGCCCCCAACCCCTCCACCACGATAAGGTGGTAGCTCAGGGAGGGGTGTTCTGAGCTGCTGTAAGTTTAATTAAGATACAGGTTATTGTTTGTTTTGTTGAATATGTTGTTGTCTGACATTTGTTAACAGTTTGTGTTTGTCTCATGTCACTTTACACAAAGCCAGGTCTATAATGGAAAGATTTTCACAGTTTGAGTTTCCTGTTAATGGGTGAAGAAAATGAGTGAAAGAGAGAAATAAAATGGTATTTGCATTTATTTTTTTGTGCTTTATATTGTAATAAGATAAAATAACCAATGTTTGGCAAATTGACACTACGTATAACATGTTACTGGACACAGAATCTGTTGTGCGGTAGAATTTCCACATTTGAATTCCTCCTCTTCATTTATTTATTAAGTACAACTCAAAAATCAGAGTCCTGCTACAGTGAAAATGGAGAATGACGGAATCATTCTGTGTTGCTTCCTAATAAGAATCACATTCTAGGTACTAATGTCATTTTTTAAAAACTGTAGCCAATCTTTGCAGTGCACAAACACAAAACTTTGCTTCCAGTTTAGGAATGAGGTTAAGTTCTTCCGCTTCAATAGTTTCAGGTAGCTTTTTGTCCAAAAGAACTATTGGATTTACAAATGACAGCCACTTTCATGTCTGTATAGTGTTTGTTATCATTGATGTCAAAATGATATGTTTAATCAGCTTGCAAATCACAGATTGCATGTTGCTCATGAGATAAAATGGGCTCTGTCGTGGAAATTTTAAGGCCCCTATGTACTTTGTAGTCTGTACTGTACTCTGTGATATCTTGATGCTGATTTACAAAAAGACAAAGTTCAACTTGATGTGCTTTAATTAAGGAAAACTGCCAGAAGTATTCTCAAGAATGCATCCTATTCTGCCTCACTAATTGGTCCATCTCCCCTAATGTGTGGGCTATTTTATTAGTTACATTACTCCATTACTGCCTGAAAGTAATACATTATTGTATTGTGTTACTTTTGTATCGCATTACACCAACACTAGTTATAGAGTTACCTTCATCGTTAACCTTTTTATGTACCCTACCCACAATCTTTTATTAACCTTAATGCCAGCTATACCTTAGATAGTTTATTGTTCTCACAGATTCTCAACCTATCCCAGATATTGTAAAAAAAAGCAATATTTTCAAATGTTGTCATTGAATGTAAGAAAAATAACATCAAATATTGACATTGTGGTCTAGGAAGAAGGCTAGATTAGTAGCAAATATCTGCAGCCAGGTTTTGACAGGTAAGTAGGGAAACCTTAGCAAAAAGCTGAAGTGACAATAAATAAATAAAAAATTTGATTCTGAAATGAAATGTTCAACTATCAAAGACAGGTGCAGTGGTTTGTTTCCACATTCATTTATCCATGTAGTGTATCCTGTTTGTTTGCTTGAGCATGGTGTAGGTGTACTTGAGGTGTGTGATTATGTGTGAACACGACTGTATGTGTGCCGGGCAGAACCTCAGCATTGCACACCTACAGGGAGGGATAAAAACTGGAGGACTTTTTACTCTTGGGAGCTCATTTAAAGAGCAAAGCAGCCCTGCCTCTCTGTCATCCAAATTCGAGGATTTAACACACACATACTCAAATACAGACACACTCAAACATTTAGGCAGCCAATACACACTCTTTCCACTTCTCCTACTTATTAGCTTGCATTTAAGTTTGTTGTTACATTAGACTACTCAGCACCGACACGGGCAAGTCAATGAGAAACATCCCATTATCTTTTCATCCTCCGGCATGCCCACAGCAAATCAAATTTCTGGAGAGGCTGAGAGGCTGCAGGGACACACATCAGCATCCCCACATATCTCTAAGGGTGTTGAACAGACAGAAGCAATACTGAGGTCTGGTGAGAGAACGTGACAGTAATCAATACGTCTATGTGAAAGTCCAGAGCCTTTCATAAAAGTTAAGAGGTTGGTGGAGAGCAGGCTAAAACATTGGCTCTAAACAGGTATTGATTACTTAGAATGGTCAGTGGCTGCAGAGCAGGAGTGGAAATGGTTGGGAAGGTGGGGTTGGGGCCTGTGGTGTTTTTGTTGCATGGCGCTGAAGCAGAACACAGGATCACACCTGACATCGATCAACACAGCAGTACAGCATCTGCTAGGCAATGCTGAATTTCCACGCCTCAAAGGATCTCAACTGAAATACACTTATCCAACGGCCTACCAAATCAGGCTCATTAAAACTTACAAACATACAGTAGCTGCAGTCTGAGTTTCTGAGGTGTATAACTGGAGCTGAGCCCTAAAATTACACTGTTGTGTATGCGTGTGTGTGTTCGTTTTCTATTATTTGATTATTTCTCCTTTTGAGCATCTTAACATTTAAAAAAATTACTTTTCCTAAGGCCTTGTGACAGGAATTTGGTTTTAAGGGTAACAAGCCAAAAAAGTTAACCACTGGTCTAGGATACCATGCTATTCTCTGACATCAGACTTCCCTTTAAAGGTGAAATCAGCAATACTATTCCGGTGCACTTTTATCTGTCAATACCTTGTACACAGCCCTCACTTGGTAGATGCTAAAAAAAAAAAAAAAAAAAAACTCATGATGTTATGATAACACAAAAGGAAGTGCTAACAGTGATTTGGCCTTTCAATAGTGAAGAGACCTCCAAGAGCCAAAAAGCAAGAAGACTTGTGTTAAAGTTGCACTTATTTTACACTTGCTTATTATACTGAGTAATATTAGTGTAGCAATGTTTCACAGAACAAATAGGACAATATTAGTGTTTACTCCAGTGTGATAATGTTTGTGATCTTAGTGATTGGGGTATCAGGTAAGGTCAGATTACTAGCTCATGACATCGATCTTATTTTAAAGTTTGCCAAGATATGCTGTTGTTGTGATGTTAAAAAGATAAAGGAACCTTTGTCTGGAGCTTATGCGCTCTTTTAGTCAGTTATCCCAGTTGTTGGTGTCAACAACTTGGCATTGCACATCTGTAAATTTGGTGGAGCAAAGCATCTAGTGTTGCCAACCCTAGTTCAAAATGGGACTTAGAAGAACCCGACAAAACTAACAAGACAAATACATCAGCATGTGTTGTCCACGTACCCTTTGTTATAAAACTAATGTGACTGTGATGATGGATGGTTCTCTACAAAGCCTAGATGTCAGGTTATTACTATGTGCATGATAGCAGGAGGCAGGAGAATGAAGTCAGCAGGAGGAATCTCTGAGGGATCATTAACATTCCAGGTAGACCACAGACTAGCTAGTTAAATAATGTTGACATGAGGTCTTTAAATTCTGTACAACCTTTGCACAAACAAAGCAATTGTTTACGAGAGTGCCAATTAATTAATTCTGTCTTAATTAGTGTATATTTACAGCAGTTGAAAAAAAAAACTGTAGCCCTGCTGTATGTGTACCTGGACAAAATGTGTGCATATCAGCAGTCATTGCACACATTCACACACATACACACATAGTTACAACACATAGGCAGGAAGGTACATATGGGTTAATTAAATTAAAATTCATCTACGAAAACAGCCATTTTTTTAAGGTCAGAGGGGATACAGTGATGGAAATGTAAGCAAACACAGTGGAAAGATTAAAAAAAATGTTTTATCCATCACTTATCATACCAGCCTCTCATACCTCTCTCCCTTTTATTGAAGACACACACTCCTACACAAACACATTAGCATGTCATCATGGTTGATGTGCCAATAATTTTTCAACAAAGAGCTATGATGAGTGAATTAATTCGCTCAAGTAAGGGTAAGAGGACAGTGCTAGTGGTACTTGTTTCCCACAAATGGACTGCCTCATGAGTAGCTTAGCAGAGCAATGAAAGCAGTAATTTAGGGCTAAAACAAGAAAACCACAAGTACATCATTGACAAAAACAATTAAACACCTGCACTTGATAGTAATTTAAGAAAATTTTATCCGAACAGTACTGGAGCCGGTCAGTTTTCTTAACACTACCTCAGTAAAACTGATGTGAATTTTGAATTCTTTTACTTGCATGAATTGTATGAATGAAAAAGAATTAAAGCAGAATAGATCCAGATGGGGAGAATTGATGGTCTGCTCCCTGACATCAGACACTAAAGCCCATTCCTTCTGAACACTACAGAGAGGAATAAGCCAAGCCTCTCTTAAAATTTCAGCCTCCTCTGCTCCTCCACTCAGTAGGCTGCATTGAATTCAGTGTTTTGTCCCCCAACCCATTCAGCCAGTCCCACTGAATCAGACATACTTCACTGGAGCAGTTAGTCAGATCACTTCAGTCAGTTGGGAGCACACTAGACGCACAGTGGCTGTGACTCAGAGGGTTATTCTGCTTTTCTAAAATGGTATCACGGTGAACAGGTACTAGGATGGGTGGTGAAAGCCTACTTTCATCAAACTTCAGAGACATCAGAGTTTTATACAGGAAACGTTTGCCATGTTGAGGTCTCAATTGCGCAGTTTGACAATCTGACAACAAAGTTTGTCTTTTAAAAAATGAAATAGTTCAGGAACACTACATGTTAGAGACTTACTTACTTTGGCCAGATGCTAAAAGCTATGTGATGTCAATGACTGGCATAATGGCATAATTGTTTTTGATTCAGAAGCTTCATAATTGTAAGATAAAGTGCAATGTCTTTGTGTAGATTTTATAAAATTCATCCATAATGACAAATCTACTCTGTCTTTTGTATAATTTGGCCCATTTTTTCATACAGTTAATGGCATTGTTAGCCATCTACTGGCAATACCGTTATATCTCCAATTAAGTTTGTTGACCAAAAGAAGACACCAATCACATGTTGGGTTTGACTCATATGATATAAGTCAAACCCAACATGTGATATACATGGGGAAGTGAAGTATTGTAAGTTAGACCTCATCTGCCATCTATTGATTTATAATATTAGGACAACATCTTAAATAATCAGTAGAAAAATGTCTGCATAATAAAATATGTGTGAATTCTTCATAGCACATTGATTGTACTGTAAGATGTGAGCCCATTGCACACAGATCATTCCAATGTATGTATAGTGTTTATTTTGATTTTACATATTTATTTAGATTACTGACATGAAATGGATGATATAGAACAAAGGCATCCTCACTCAACCAGGAGTGCTTTACTGGAGTGGTGGTCACAGTTGCTTTGGTCTCTTTGAGAGTATGAGATACACAGTAACAGTTTCTTCTTCAACAGAAGTGTGAAGAAACTTCCTGTAAAAGGTAATATGACCCACTGCCAGAAGGTTTTTACTCTCCATCTTTCAGGGATAGCTATCCCGTTAGAGTAGGGCTGTCTCCTTAAAGACCAGAGTCAAAGGATAGGTGGAACTTTGCCTCAGACTCAGACTCAACAGAAACACAAACTGTCTGTCTGATAGAAGGTAATGCATGTGACCTAAATGGATACCTGGCTTAGGTGGCTTAGATAAGTATAGTTTCACATTTAGGATCCAATACCCAATAGAATTTTCACCTATGTATATATGAGTGAAGAGTAACCTTATTTGGTCATTTAGCTTTGGATTGGTTATGTGTTAGAAATATAAGGCTTTAATATGCCTTCTGCAAAGGACAGCCACAGATTGGCAATGGCATTACTCTTGATCCCTTGTTGACATTTATGTTGCTGATCACTGATCTCCTTGATACGTTCTGCAAAAAAAGCCTCTGTGTAAGACATCTGTTGTCTTCTGACTTAGAGGTTCTCCAGCTGTTACCAGATTTACATTATAAGAGGGTTACTCTGCTGGCATCACAGCAAATATATACCAGAGAAGAAGCCTCTGAACTTATTCTTAAAAGCAAGGATGATGGCAAGCCCTTGGACAGAAAGTTTTTCACAGAGAAAGAGCTAGCTTACCACCATGCAAGAGTAAATCTCTTACATTTATTTTGATATGCCCAGGGGAAATGTGTGCATTTTCTTACTTTGTTGACATCGATTTGAATTAAATTCTGCATCATGTTTGCATGTGATGGCGCGACTCAGTGAGACCTGTCCTGGGGCACTGAAGAGGATTATTGAGGATGAAGAAAAAACTATAGCTGCCGAGAGTAATCTGTGCTTTTCACAGATTTTAACAAAGAGGTAGGGAAATTCAAAGTAAAAATACTTCACCAGAAGAAGGACAGCTTTTTGGATACAAGACCAAGCAACTGATAGACAAATAAGTGTCAGCACAAAGATCAAAGCAGCAAAAGGACTTTCTAAAGTTCTGTGATTGTCATTGGATACATTGACAAGTGGTGTGAGTTCTTATTAGAAAACTGAATGATGAAACTGAAAATGATCAGCTACACGAGGAGCTCTCCTTCACTGACCTGGAGCCAGTGGTTGCTGCCCTCAGAATGACAGAGAGAGTTGGTATGGACTTACTCTATGCAGAGTGTTGTGCAAGCAGGGAGAAATGCAAGCATAGAGGCCACATCTCAGGGACTCCACCCTGTTCCTGCAGGTCACATCCAATGAGAGGCCAGGACACCAGTTCAAACCCTTTTAGTAAGTCTAACCCTTATGTGATTTTGTGAGACCTGATGGAGTTTTGGTAGCATGTCTTTTTTTCTTATCCCTTTGTCTTTTATGAGGCTTTGGCTGTTATGTTGAGGCTTCTCTTTGTCCAGAGAGTTATACCTAATAGGAATTTAACCAGTACAATTTCATTTTAGGTAAGCAAGGCATTTACCCTTGTTCAATTCTCAATTCCTTGCGAGTTGAGTCATCAACAATGACCCAATACACACATAACAATATACATAACATTGCTATGGGGGGACGATGTTGAAGATACCACCTGACACTGATTGATTCCTAATACTATTAGTATTTATCCCACATTGATGGAACTCTGCAATAATAACCTTACATGCCAATAGGTGTCAGTAAATGATTAGGAAAGCAGTCTAGACAAACATCCAATTGTATGAGATTGGAAGCTGTCGGATCGGGTTGTTAGTAATTTGCAAGTTAGCAACGTCTAAAAAACAGTGTTAATTTTGACAGCAAATTCTGATTTAGTCTTAGTCTTTTGAATAACACACCATTTAGTTTTACTCATATTTTAGTCATCTGAAATCTTTTAGTCTTGGTCTAGTTTTAGTCGACTAAATATCATAAGAGTTTCAGTTTTAGTCTATATTATAGACCAAATATTAGCAGATTTTAGTCGGCTACATTTTCTACAGAATTGCCAGTCATTCGAAGTATCCATCAGTCTGTTATGGAATGGTATTAAGGTTTGAATATGCAATACAGACACAGATTTAATGGTTGTTATACAAAACATGTATTTCATTTTATTTTTAATGTCAAAAACATGACTGTGGCTTTTTTCACAAAAGATAATCTCACATAATAACAGTCCCTCCAGGAATTCGTGATGTTTCAATGTTGCGATCGCAACAATTCACACAAATTCAACCAATCTCTGCGAATTCTGTGCGACCTTGCAATTTTGTCCAATCACCGCAACTTTTCCGCAATTTTGGCCATCCTCCCATCAATTCCACCAATCATAGCAGTTCCCAGTGCAAACGTAATGCACGTACGTCACCGAATTCACTTCCTTGTTTATGGTTTGAAGATGCAGACATGTGCGATAGTACTGTCTCTCACTTACCAACAAAAATTACTGCCAAAGACTGTGCAAAACAATTCCCTGATGTTCTTCACGAAAGTGGAGGTAAACTGTTTTGCACCCCGTGCAATATTTTGGTGGAACACAAACGAAAATCATTGATTGACGAACACTTTTCTACCGTGAAACATATTAGGAGAATGGGTGAAACGAACGGACCACAGACAAATCATCGTGACAGAAACTATTGCATCCAGATCTGTTGCGAGCACTGAAAGAATGAAGGTAAGTTAGATTAATTAATTGACGTGACAAGCTGTGAGCGTGTGTGTGTGTGAATACGTGTGTGCCAGGATGTGAAATTAACTTTTTAAAACACTGACAGATGTGTCCAAATATGATTCATTATACAAAGCAAAGAAAAAAAAGGAACTTTTTAGCAATTTTCACTGTCTCCCGCAATTTCATCGCAACAAATACGCTTAAAACATTGTAACTTACATCGCAATTTTTTAGAAAAGCTGTCGCGAATTCAAGTATTTTAGGCCGCAACAATCTTGAAAAACACTGGAGGGACTGTAATAAGCATAAGGCAAATGAAATAATGAATTTTCTATTGTTCATGAGACAAGCCGTTGCCCTCGGACCGGATGCACAACAAAACGTTAGTGTGTTGCTAATGAGTGAAGTCAACTGAAAATAGCCTAACTGTCGTGAAAACATTGTTGAAACTGTGAAGTTCTGCAAACTCGTCTTTGTCCTCCTCCTGTGAGTGTGTAACTGCTGCTGCGTTTAAATGTTGCACCTGCACTTGCAGCAGCTTTTGAAAATGGCTCTGCTGCTCTGTAGATCAACCTACCCTCAAAAGATTCGCTCTGATTGTATTTCTTCCTAACTTGTCCCACAAAAAGGGTAGTTTTGATTGGATCTCTTCTCCATTTTCATCTCATTTTTATTCGTTGACTAAAGTGTTAGTTATATTTCATCACAGTCTTCGTCATTGTATCTGACTTTTTATTTAGTTTTTATTTAGTTTTTGTCCCTGAAAAAGGTTTGTTGACGAACATTTTCCATCATACAATTAAAAATTTTATGACAAAATTACCACTGCTAAAAAATAGACCCTTGCTATGATTGTGCTTTTAGTTAAGTTAGTTTCTGTGTTATTTGAGTTTTGTTGTTTTGCTTTGTCCTTGTATATGTTCGTTCTTGTGTTTCCTGTTTTATTTTGGTGACCCTGTTCTGTGTCTTTTCTGCCCTTGTCCTGTCAAGTTTCACTTCTCTTGTGATTACCTGCCCTGCCCTTATGTGTGTCAGCTGCATGATTGCTCCACTTGTGTCTCATTGCTACCGATGTGCATAAAGTGTATGTGTTTCCCCTTTGTTAGATCACTGGTTGTTTGTCTCTGATCCTGTGTGTTCCCTTAGCGTCTTGTGTCTTCTGAGCTTGTGTTTTTTTTTTTTAGTTTTTCTCTTATTTTCTATATAATATACCTTTGCCATTTCTGAAAATGTTTTGCTTACTGTAGTTTGTGCACTCTGGATTTTGGGTTTTCTTATTTGGGACTTTCAGCTTTTCCATTAAAGCTCACTTTATGTGTCAGTCTGCCTGTTTCTGTGTCTGTGTTTGGGTCCTGCTTTTGTGTATAAAATGTGAAAACCTTGGCCTTATGAGGGTGTCATGAGGGTATCAGCTCCATCACCTCAAGGGCTTTTCAGGTAGGCCCACAAGGTCATGATAGCAACTGGGGGATTTTTTGTCTCTTTTTGGCTATATATACCTTTTATCTTATATCTTATATCTTTTTGGCGAAATGTATAAATATATATATCAGTCAAAAAGAGACTGAAAAAAGCAAGACCACACAATTATCATCTTCTTTTTCCCAGTTAGACAAAGGCAGTTCTGCACATTGTTGACTTGTTGTTATTGTATGTGTTTGCGTGGAGGGTATAAAAGATAGCCATTCAAGGTGAAAAAGTCTACACAGCATGACACTACAGCACTCTCTAGTAGACTCTATCACACTGCAAAGTTCATATGAGCTGTAATAAAAAACTCGGCAGTTGTTCATCACAGTTGTGCCTGTGCAGGCAGGAAGCAGAACTGAGAAGCATCTATTGTATGAACCAAAACACTGTTTTGAAACATTAATGATTTCTGTGCCAATGGCAGTGCTTTTGTGTTTGTAGACTGGATCACTTGCAGTGAGATGCCCTATTTTAACATCAGTTTCACAGTTGGGTGCAGTCAGGAGGTCAAGGGTCACAATACCCGCTGCAGTAAAAGCACATAGCACTGAGTACGAAAGAAAACACACACAAGGAAAAAAGGACATGATGAAGAAAATGGTATAAATCCCAGAGCCATGTAATTTAAATGTCTGAGGTCATGGTTATCAGAAGGCCAGAATGTCAAAAAGTTTCTCTTTTCCTTCCCTTTAGAGTTGACTAATCAATACATCTCAGTTTGTTAGGGCTGCCTGAAAGAATCAGAGGCAAAGTAAACAATTCTTTACAAATCAAATACAGATATATTGAATAATAAACCATCCTATGCATAAATGATCAGACCTCATGCTTGCATTTGGTTTGATGGGACATAATTTGGATGTTTTGGTAATGATCACATTTAAATAAAGTTTATCACCCATAACAAGGAACATTAGAAATGCTACATTACAGTGAATTTATTACCATACTGACATGTGCAAAAAATGAACATAAATTAAATTATTGCACACAAAACCAATGAGGTTTATTATTTATTCTTGCTGACAGTTGCAAAAAATTGTGACATCCAATTTAAGTTTTGCTGCACAACTGAAAATCCTTTCATAAGTGGTCTGCTCTGTTTGACTTCTGGAGCTCTCATAAATTTAAGAGTAATTTAGATCAAGATATTATGATATATAGCTTTTTATTGAGGTTATGATTAGGAAAAAAGTGAATTATTTCTTTGTCTTTCACCTAAAGACCAAACTCTCCCTTTGACTGATAAGCAGTCCACTAACTACAAGCCTGCCTTTCTCAATTGCAACCACTTATTATTTTAGAAACTCAGCTTTACCCTAATCACCTATTTGTGTTAAAAGTAAACTGTTGTCATTATTTTACATTTTGCCATATATACTTTTACATTTTAAATTTATATTTTTAACTTTTCCTGTGATCTTTTCTAGTAAAATTTCAGATGACTTGAAAATGGCAACTCTCTTAACAGGAGAAAGGAAAATGCAATGGTGATGTTCTTTTGAAATGAACATAGGATTTAAGCTTTGAGTGTTCAGGGTTGACTCATTAAATCCTGAAAAACAGAAAGTATACTGAAAGGCAGAATGAAAACATATCATCTTGTCAGGAGCCAAAATTTTAAACTCTAGTTTCATTAGTTAATGTTACTGCTCTGGAGTGGAATGGTACTCAACTCATGAGCAGACTAATGTTCTAGCCTCAGGACTTATGCACCGATACTCTTATTTTTTGAGTGGATCTAAACTTTAAGTTAACTCATCTTTTCCGTGTAAATGGCTTAGTTGAATTTTGAAAGTGGAACATGGAGTAAGTTTTAGAAATGCTATCTATTGTTCACCCTGTATCTGACCCAGATTTATGTATTCTTGTGTGAGCTCTGAGTAAATCTTTCAAGCCTTCCAAGCAAATCATGCCTTAGCAGCCTACAGAGACATCTCCCTGAAATTACTTTTTGCAGGTTGGGATGTCTGGACAAAGGCAAGATGGTTGACTCAAATTGGTGCTTGTGGCAGCATGGCATAAACAAAGGAATCTAAAACAAAAATCGACGAATCTAAGATTACTGCCAACATCACATTGTCAAGTCCTGTCAAGTTGTTTAGTTTTCCACTTCCTGTTTATTTACAAGTGGAAGACTGCATTTAACACTCCCACTGGACATTATGAGTACTTGGTAATGCCTTTTGGTTTGACTAATGGTCCTGCTGTGTTCCAAGCTCTGGTTAATGATGTTTTACGTGACCATCTAAACAAGTTTGTGTTTGTATATGTGGATGACATTTGGATTTTTTCTGCTGATATTGAGACCCATATTCAGCATGTTCCTAAAGTGTTACAGAAATTGCTTGATAACCATCTGTATGTCAAAGCTGAAAAGTGTGAATTTCATGTGTCAACCGCATCATTCCTCGAATAGTATCTGAAGGACAGGTCAGCATAGATCCGGTCAAGATCCAAGCTGTTCAGGACCGGCCCACTCCAACCTCCAGAAAGGAGGTGCAGCACTTCCTGGGGTTTGCTAATTTTTACAGGAAATTCATTAAGAACTTCAGTCAAGTTGCCTCACCCTTGCATGCTCTCACCTCTTCCAAGTTACAGTTCTCCAGGTCCCCAGAAGCCGATGCTGCATTCCACAGGCTTATAGAGTGCTTTATCTCAGCCCTGGTTTTGGCTCTTCCTGACCCATCTCTGCAGTTTATGGTGGAGGTGGATGCTTCTGATTTAGAAGCAGGGGCCATTCTTTCCCAAAGGTCAGTGAAGGACAATAAATTACATCCCTGTGCTTTCCTGTCGCATAAGTTTTCTGTTGCAGGAAAGAATTATGATTTGGGGGACCGAGAGCTATTAGCCGTCAAGATGGCTCTGGAGGAGTGGAAGCATTGGCCGGAAGGAGCTGAACAACCGTTTCTGATCTGGACCGATAATAAGAACCTAGAGTACATACGGTCGGCCAAAAGAATAAACCACAGGCAAGCAAGGTGGGCTCTCTTTTTCTCCAGATTCAACTTTTCATTATCATTCAGAACTGGTTCAAAGAACACTAAACCTGATGCGTTGTCAAGACTGTTTAAAGACTCTGGGGAAGGGTCCACAGAAACCACCATTATCCCTGATTCGTGCATTATTGGAGGTATAAGCTGGGAGATTGAGGACAGAGTTGTAGCTGTCATTCAGGGAGTAGACATCCCTCTGCTGAGTATGTGGCTGCTTGCCCTGTGTGTGAACGCAATAAAAGCAGGCAAACAGTGCTGGACTTCTCTGTGCCTGTGCCACAGCGACCCTGGTCTGACATCTTCCTCAACTTCGTCATTGGTCTGCCCTTGTCTGAGGGTAACACCACAGTGCTCACGGTAGTTGACAGATTTTCTAAGATGGTGAAATTCATACCACTACCTAAACTGCCCTCTGCCAAGGAAACGGCAGAGGTGCTTATGCATAATGTGTGTCGAGTCTTTGGGTTTCCTAGGAATGTCTTATCTGACCAGGGCCCACAATTTGTGGCACAGTTCTGGAAGGCATTCTGTCACCGCCTGGGCACCACTGTCAGTCTGACCTTAGGCTACCACCCTCAGTCCAATGGGCAGACGGAGCGGTTTAACCAGGAACTGGAGGCAGGACTTCACTGTCTGACGTCAAAGAACCCAACATTCTGGAGCAAGTTTATTGTATGGGTCAAATTTGCTCATGACACACTACCTTGCTCCTCCACAGGTATGTCCCCCTCTCAGTGTGTGTTTGGGTATCAACCTCCATTATTTCCGGCCCTGGAGAAGGAGGTTCATGTTCCCTCTGTCATGGCCATGGTTCATAGGTGCAGGAGGACGTGACTCGTCAGGCTCTTCTGAAATCCTCCCAGATCTACAAGAGAAATGCTGACATACAGAGAAGGCCGGCTCCCCGCTGCCATACTGGACAAAGAGTTTGGCTCTCTGCACAGGACCTCGCACTCAGAGTGGAATCCCGTAAGTTGGCTCCTCATTTTGTTGGACCATTTCCAGCGTCAAAGGTTATTAATCAATCTGCTGTGAGACTGAAACTCCCCATGGGGGCCCTGTTTACATGGTGAAGAGGCTGTTGGCTGTTCGCCACAGGGGGCGGGGATTCCAGTATTTGGTGGACTGGGAGGGTTACGGGCCGGAAGAGAGGTTGTGGGTGTCAGCTGGTAACATCTTGGACTCTTACCTCATCCGGGACTTCCATCGTGACCACCCCCATGATCCTGGGCCGTAGAGGGGTGGGGTACTGTCAGGTCCCATCAAGTTGTTTAGTGTTCCACTTCCTGTTTTATCTTATCTGGATCCCCTCACTTCCTGTTTGTGTTTCTGCTCAGTGTCCTGACTCCCTCTGTCTGTGATTGTTCATTGTCTTCACCTGTGTCTCATTATCCCCTCTCCCTGTGTGTATTTATACCCCTCTCTCCCAGTGTGTCTTTGTCAGATCGTCTTCAATTATTGTCACAATGTCCAGCTTGTTTTCCTTGTGTTTTGACCCCTCGTGCATTTTCTAGATTATGATTCCTGGTTCCTGTTTTTTGCTTAGTGATTTTGTACTTCTACCTGGTTTGACTTACTTCCTGTGTACAGACCTTTTTCTTGATTAAACTGTCTTGTGCTAACCGTCTGTCTCAGCTCTGCTTTGTGGGTCCACAGCCTCTCTGCTCAGTTCTTGACACACATGGCTAATCAGGGAGGTGAAAAGGTTTCTTTTTTTAAGAACATGCATATACACTAGAAGTACCTGGTGAAGAAAGAAGGGGTTAGTTACACACAGGTTCTCACATACAAGTTACTGAATGCACTTCCAGTCCTATATGTATGTAAAATGTACAACTAATTTAACAGTAACCAAGCCTAAACACAAAGCTCAAAGAACACATCCAAGAAAAGCATTGCAACAATGACAAAAGTTGAAAGTTCTATGCTTAGCTGTGCCATCTTAGGTTAGGTTATGCCCAGTTATGTTACCAAGTATTTTGAGGAAAACATATGTCCTTTTTGGTGTATTGCTTAGCCAAGTCCATTAAGCCCATCCTAATGGGTTACGGGCTGGTCTGGCCCTCTGAACCCTGGGTCTCTGAAGACCACTGGTTGCGCTTTTATTCCTTTGGTTTGTAACTCCTGATGCTTGTAAGTCTCAACTAGCAGACCTTGTATCCTGGACGCTGGTGCCGACTTAACTTTTTCACTTCTGGTTAATCCTCTGGCAGGCTCTTATGTCGCTGCTCTTGGAAAGAAGAAATGCAGTGCAGCAATCTGCATTGAGCAGGACTGCTGAAGGGACTGCTCAAGTCCCCTGATCTAGAGGCTGAGAAGAAGTCCTCTTCCCTTTGGGGCTGTTGAGAAAGAGGAGCTTCTCTGTCTCTTACTCTGAGGGGGGTCGAGAAGGAGAGTGCTGCTCTGTCTCCTACTCCAGAGGGTTGAGGAAGAGGAGTCCTTCTCTGTCCCCTGCTTTGAAGGTTTGAGAAAGAGAAAAGAGAGCAATGTGAGGGCAGAGATGGGTTTTATTAACACAGTTCACACCTAGGTGAGAAATCTCAGGGACTCTGGAAATTTGGGTCCACTGTTCTTCATCTGAGTTCCTGCGGGTCTCTTCTGGGACTTAGATTTAGGCCACATTTCCCACTGAGGTGTGATTTGCAAGGCCTTTTTTTGTTCTACTCATACAGTGTGGTCCCAACAACATAACTTCAAAAGATCAGTGCAGTGTTGTAGTCCGCTATGTAAGTGACATCATTGACAAGAACCTATCAGCAGTTGTTGAATGTGAATCATCAGTAGGCGCAGAGTTTCTAAAATTGCTTAAACAGACATTTATGCAAGACCCATAAAAGGGGTTTTCTGCATGGCTGTTGAAGGAAGCCTTAAGAAAGGTTCATGTATGGTGCTATGCACCAGTTCTCAACCCGGTAATGGCTGAAACTACAGGTGTCGTGATGGCGGGAGAATCATTATTTGGATCGGTTGGTGACATTGCAGTTTTTTTTTTGGTGACTTATATAACAAATGTTTGGGAAAGAGTCAGTCAGGCCCCCCAGCAACAAAATTTTGCTGATATGTGAAATTAGATGGTCCGCTAAGGATGCAACACTTGAGAAGATATCCAGATCTCAGCCAGACAACGCTTTGTATGTGGCTTTCATTCAGACATGGTTCAAAACTTACTATAAATGTAAGAGCACATGCCTTCATGGAGTCGCTTTTGAATTAAAAGACAGTCTTGTCCGTGCAGGTGTTCCTGTGCATTTTCAAACTGATTTTGAAATTGTCAAAGTACCTCCAAATCAGCAGCATGGGTCCCTTGGCTGCTCATTATATAGTAACAGGAATTCACCAGCGACTGAAAGACTGTGACAGAGACTCTGACACTGTGAAAGAAGCCAGAGACAATTTTGTGAAATAGGCTAGCAACAGATTTGTCATGGTTTGCAGTTTTTCACCACTGGTTTCTCTGTGTCACCCTGAACGCATCACCACTCACTTACTCACTCCCTCAGCCAATCCCCTCTGCCAATCAGTCTCAACCACTTGCAATTGTCCCCAGGTTATATTGACGCATTCATGCCAGTCTCTCCAGCAAAATATTTTGGACTGATTTTCCGGCTTTGACCCTGCTTGCTTCGACCACCCCTCCTTTGCTTTCTCTCAGTTGCTTAATAACAAGGTCAATGTAAATGGCATTTATGCATAACTTCCTGAATTGGTGGTTATGAATTTACTAAACAATCAATGAATTTAATTTTCAGGTTGGTTTGAAAATGGACACTTACATTTGCATAAAAAAGGTTAATTTAAACAGACAATAGACAATACATTTCTAAGGTAAATTTATTAAGTGATGATTAAATCATATTTGTTGATGAAAGGTTAACCAGGCCGCTACAATTTTTTGAGGACCTGGCCCTTAAATATAAGTAAAAAGTGTTTATGAGGTGTATGTTTTGACCATTTTATACACTGATCCATTCTCTGTGTCAGCTGTATTTCACATTCAGAGTTATTTATAGGATAAGGTAGAGGGCTGTAGCCTATATTCTAAATTTCAAATGTTCAGATGTAAACAAATACCAAAAGATAATCAACCATGTCAGACTCAATACTACTGCCTTCATGTTTTTGTTTTGTTAGAAGTAGACTATATTAATCAAACCAAACAGAAACCATATAAATTGCCCCTCCCATACCCACCTTCTTTACTCTCCTTGACATGAAGGAGGCATATGTGATAGGTAGAGGCAGACATAGATGTGTGTTTGATGTTGTTTGTGAGCTAGTGTCTGCTGGGAGTGAAGGAGAGATGTGAGGTGATGTGTTGACACAGTGCCTCTCCTACAGAGCCTAAAAGAGAGCTGAAGCTGTCAGAGTAGGAGATAGGACCAGCACATCCATATGTTATCTTTACTGGGATGTGCTTCACTGTGCTGCAGTGCGAACACGACTACTGTCAATGTGATGGGATCTACACTGGAACCACCTTTTAATAATCTTAAAGCATAAAGATTCTCACACAGTATGTACTATATTTAACTTATATTGTACATTACTTTTCAGTATGGGCTTGTTAGACAATGCATGTTTAAAGTACTGTAACAGAGTTTGTGTGATCAGATTGTCCCTTGTTTACCACTCCATGGTTGAATCTGTCCTGACCTTTGCCATCATCACCTGGTTTGGCAGCCTCTCATTAGCAGAAAAAAAGGTTAGAACACATTGTCAGAGTCGCAAGTAAACTTATAGGTGTCACATTATCCGACCTGTCAATAACCTTTTGTAAGAGGGTAAACTCTAAGGCTCAGGACATCATACAGTGTCCTGACCATCCTCTCCACACTGAGTTTGAGCTCCTAGCCTCAGGCAGGAGATTTATAGTGCCAAAGGCTAAATCTAACAAGATGAAAAATTCATTCATAACTCAAGCCATGACACAACTAAATTTGAATTTTAAAAAGCAAATAGTTGTGATGTGCAGTGATGGTCTACCTTCAGTTGTCCTTCGTGGTTTGCTGTTGCTTGTCCTTGTCAGTGTTCCTGAATCTATGTGATTGTGTTCCCATGTTTTTATGTTTTTTACCTGCCTGCAAAGCAAATTTCCCTCAGGGGACAATAAAAGTTAAGTTGAAGTTGAAGTTGACATATGAAAGTATCATCTGTTTGCGCAAAATTGGACCATACTGTGGATATAATGTTTTTGCTGTCTGTCTGTTTTAAGTCTACCATAGTATTGATTAGCAAGTTCACCTGCTAACAAGTTTTTTTTAAGCTTATATTTTTTAAAGACTTATTTAGCTTGAAATTGTAGAGTGACACAACACTGACTGGGTCTGAAATTCTAGTTAAAAAATTATGGCTATATAGTACAGTGTAATGGTTACATAAGTTATAAGTTACGATAAGTATAAGTTATGTTAAAATGCTGCGATCTGCTGATTAAATGATCTGCTATCCACTACTCTGGTCTCTCAGGCAAACGAGTATAAACAAATGATAAGTTGAAAGGGGATGATCTGTCTTTTTAAAAAAAAACATAAGCAATTCCTAATATTATTTTGAAGATCTCTTAAGTTGCTGTTTGATGTTGTTTACTGCAGTGTTTCATTTTCTTTAGGTCTATTTCCTTGTTTGTCTGATCGCTGATCAGGTTTTGATTTTTTTTGTCTGAGTTAAACTGTAGCGGGGAACGTGTTGCTTTCGCTCGTCCATTATGACACTGGACGTGATTAAAACAACGTCGTGTCTGTGGTTTCCATTTACTATTCCCCGATATGGGTAAGAAAAGCGATTAGAATACATTTCATGATTTATTTACGTTTTCTGTGTGTCAAAAGTAAAGTTGAAAGTAGAATACTGATGTTTGAAGCAATTTTAAAAGGGAATAAGTTCAGTTATTAGGGCCCGAGCACCGTAAGCGGTGCGAGGACCCTATTGCTTTCCGTGTGATTATCATTATTATTATCATTATTATTATTATTATTATTATTATTATTATTATTATTATTATTATTATTATTATTAT
>JAPZDZ010000025.1:26158219-26170671 GCA_029783805.1 Acanthurus tennentii | reverse complement strand
GTACCACCAGACTACAGAGCAGCTTCTTCCCTCAGGCTGTGAGATTGCTTAATGCACCATCTGCACTCCTCCATGTTAAATAATTTTATCTATTTTAAACAATCAATTAATCAATCGAGAGGGAACCATGTTTTAATTTCATTATACAAGTTGTTGTATAATGACAAATAAACTTCCTTGTATCCTTGTATTATTTGTATAATTTTTAATAGGATTTTAGTGTATATTCAGGCCTGTATGTGAGGTAGGCATAATAATAACCACTGCCTTCTCAAACATGAAGATCTCATAAGACATAAACAGCTTTATGAAATTTCTTGCTTTTATACATATTTATATTAATATTATATATAAATGTGTGTGTGTGTGTGTGTGTGTGTGTGTGTGTGTGTGTGTGTGTGTGTGTATGTATGTATGTATGTATGTATGTATGTATGTAATGCATACATTATTTACAGCCGATTATGGACTACAAAAGCTCCTCTCCATCATGTCTGCCCTACTGCAGCATAAACTGCCACTGGGGGTGATTGAGTGCTCTGGGGACTGAGTGATTATGGTAATCATTAGCTGTTTCTTGCTTGGATGAGTATTTGATCATGCCAAAGACTAAGGAAAAGAGCTTTTTCAGCCTCCATTTTACCCTCCACATCTCAGCAGAAAAAAGAAATAAGACATTCAGCTATTTGATGGGCCAAATGTTCATTATTGCTTAGGAAAAATGCTTGCATAAAAATTTGGGCTGTGTCTCTATGGACACTTTCCAGAGATGTAATCTTTACAACTGATGACTTCATTTTTATGACTTATAGGCCTTAGAACACAATCTCTCTGTTATGCAAATGTTCTGTAACAGCTGTATACAGCTATTAAAAAAAGGACAGTTAAAATACAACCTGCATGATATTTGGCACCTGATAGCACCCTCACTGCTGTAGTGATGAGTGGGACAGGAATACTGTGAAGACAGAAGAGAGTTATTATGCTATCACTGATGGTTCTTAAAACTTTTTTTCAAAAAAAGTCTGTTAAGTGGCTGCATTTTTATGTATTATATATTTTTATATACACTCTTTCATGGCAGCTACCATACAAGGTGCTGATCTGACCATCACAAACAGTTTTTGTGATCAGTGTCTTGTCCAAGGACACCTTGACATGTAAATGTGAAGAGTGGATCGGAAGAGTGGTCAACCTTGTAATTAGTGGATGCCCCACTCTACATCCTGAATCACAGCCGCCTGTCTATTGATTTCTTGAGGGTAATTAATTAATTAATTTATTTATTTATTAACCATCCCAAGCAGAGTTAAAGTTAAAGCGCCAAAGCATTAAGTATAGAGTTTTTAAAATAAAAGGCATTTTTATTTCATTCACATTGTCACTCTGAACAAGCTATACCTGCATCAGAAGTCTCTAGACAAAAACACAAGCAGCCCAAGCTGACAAGTCACAATTTTGCGGTCTTCTAATGGTATCTCTGTAACTTTTATATCCTTGTGTGCTCTCTCTTAGAAAAAAGAAAGGCACACATAACTATGGTGGCTATGGGAGTTTTCTCCAAAGCTGAGCTGTGGCCCAAGAAGGTAGAACAACAGATCAACCTTTAGATTTCTGCCATAACGCTTACATGTACGTATCAGGTTTGAAAGGGGGTAACACTTCTTGAAACAGAATAGATCTCTCAGTAAACAAAATCTATGCAACACTGAACCATATCTGCAAATCATTTTTAGAAATCAGGCCCCAAAGTTAACATCTTCAATAGGAATGTTAAGTTAAAAACTAAACAAAACAAAAAACACTAAAATGCACCTTCCACTAATATATAGAATATACAGATATTCTTTCATTTTAATATTTTTGCAATCCAAATCTATGTTTAAACAGAGCCAGAACATTTGGGCAGGCAAAGGGTTGAACAGTTGTCACAAGAAGGCCGTTTCAATGCTAAACATGGCTGCATGTGAAAATAAGCCTTCTGTCTCCTCTGTCTCTGTCTGCTCCTCTCTAATTCAGAGGGTTTAATGCTGGAGCACAGCTTTGCTGTTATTGCTTTCTCCCGGCACCTTTAATCAAGGACTCTGTAGGACAGGCATGAAACCCCATCGCGACGTCACTTAGAGTGCTCTGCGTCATTAAAATAATAAGTCATACCAAACA
The DNA here is from genome assembly GCA_029783805.1 of Acanthurus tennentii. Taxonomy (NCBI): domain Eukaryota; kingdom Metazoa; phylum Chordata; class Actinopteri; order Acanthuriformes; family Acanthuridae; genus Acanthurus; species Acanthurus tennentii. Next base: position 26,168,508 of record JAPZDZ010000025.1, on the reverse strand, counting down.
ACCTTGACTTCACTTGCCTTCAAGAAAAACATTTTTGATTTTAAGTTTTTAACTCCCGTTCAGAGCAGATAAAATTCTGCTGAAGTGTAAAACTGCCTGGGAGATTGGAGCAATTTTGGATATTTCACTTATAGGGGGGTTGGAGGGAAAACTGTTCAAAAACCCTGCTATAAGAAAGTCGTAATATTCAGGAAAATTGCCTTGTTTTTTTAAGGTGCATTTTCTCTTTCAGGTGTAGTGTGAAGTATACTTTCTGGACTCCTCTCCAGGTTGGGGGGTAGGTTGATGGCAGACATTCAAGCTGATCACTGAAGGTGAATGATTTTCACTTGAGAGAATATGCTGCTGAAAGCACAACAACAAAGGCAACAGCCACTTTTTGTGGGCATATGTGGATATTGGGAAAAATCTTTGGCAGATTCAAGGTTAGATTTCACAGAGAAATCTCCTCAGAGAACAGAAGTGGCTCTGGAGTTTGTCCAAAGTAGCATCTCTGCCATCTGGTCACAGCCGTCTGACAGTGATTACGAACACACACCAAATAGATGCTTCTCCTTTATGGGCCCATGATTCAGAGCAGCTCTGTGTTATTCAAAAAATGAAACAACCTTGTCTGCAGTATTTTTCATCCGAAAGTTAAAAGTGACATTAATCATTTTTCCTTGAAAAAAAAGGAAAAAAGTTTTAACATTCGTTACACTCAAATAAAAAGAAACTTACATGTCATTAATGCTGAATTTGTCTATTATATAAAATGTGAATTGAAAAATTGTTTTTGCACTCAGTATGTCAAACATATTTCTATCAGTCAAAACTGAACAAGTGCCAGTAATTTACCTCTTAAATTTACAAAATCATCAACAAACAAACTGTACCTCACCACACAGAGGGGTTACCTACAAGTGTATAACTGAAGGGATCTATTTTTCAGTAATCACGTCTAAAAAAAATTATTTCTGTTTAAATATTATGTAAGAAACAGAACCAAGGTTCACATTTTTGTTACACTATATACATTGTGGTCTGGTCAGGTTCACACTGCAAGCAGATTAAGACTTCTCATGACAAACCTATCTCATATTGTCAACAAGTACATGGGTTGCATGTCTCTATACTTTATATTGATGGGTTTGTTGGTGTTTGTGTCTGATGTCAGCATTATGAAAATGCCTTGTTTTGTAGCTTGATTGTTTGTCTTGCTTGTGGGTCTTTATAAAGTCTTCAGACCAAATGTCAGTCAGGCATCTGGCCTCTTCTCCCCATGTGCTCCCCCACCTTATTTTCTGTTTTGTTAACGGCTATATTGTTTTTCCATTTTCCAGCTAGCCTGTAACCTAGACCACCTCTTTTGGCCGGGCCAATATTCGGCTGTTTGTTCTGGACAATGGTCCAGAGGAGGTTTCACAACTGTCTTTTTTGTTTGTATCAAACTGAAAAGTCTGAAAGTCTGGACCAAACAAGATAGGTGTGAAAGCACCCTGAGTCACTCATGAAACCATCCAACTGTCCAAAAACTTTAATATCCACTGTTCTTTGTAAAACCCTCTACTCCTTTGAAGTTTGTTTTACAGCACTAGGAGACCTAGTTCCGTTAATAGTACATTTTAAGATAACCAGTGCAATTTTAGATAATAGCATTCTTCCAACTCTGCATCAACAGTTTGTAATTAGCACATCACTGTTTTTACCTTGTTCTGGAGGAAGATGGAATGGAATGGAAACCAGGGCCTTAATCAGCCACATTTGTGCTGACGTCAATGCTTTCATGCCTGACTGGGAGCAAATCCCTGAGCTAAGTTCTAAAATCTGGTGAAAGCCTGAAACAACAGATTTTAGACAACACATTATACAATTTACTGACATTAATGTGTGTGTGTAAATGCTGACTTATTTTGTAAAGCATTTTGAGGAGTCAGAAAACTAGAGAGGTGCCATGTAAATGCAGCCTTTTCACTATTTAAGACTAGTTGCTATCTTATTGAGTTCTAATGTCATGGAAAAAATACTCAACACTTGAGAACATGGGATGAATCTTTGATATGACTTGATAACAGAAGATGTCAAATTTTCCAGGCAGCCCACTTGGCTGTGAATCGGAAAGCCAACATTATCCATTTACTATTACTATGCTATACTATTAGGCCAAAAGTGCATATATGCATTAAGAAATTTGTTGGTGAATAATTGAACAAATCAAAAAATATTAAGTATCTCCAAAGAAGGACAAAATTTAAACTCTTACATTTTTACACTGAAATCTGGCCTGAATATGAGAGTTCCCCAGGTTTCGCACCAAGGTGTGAACTGAACTGGCTTTTTTCACACATTTGTCACTCGGCTCAGCACGCCAGTGATTTGTATTTCCATCACAGTGGGGCATCCAGCTTGTGGGAGTGTATTTAATGGATGACGCTTGCCTTGAGTCAATGGGGTTCAAATGCAGCTAGTGCTATTGTAATTAGTACTGGAGTGCAACTATGACAGATGTGCAGGCCTATTATATTTCCTCACTTGGAAAATAAAGTTCTGAAGCGTCGGCAGCACTACAACTATGTTTAAAAGCAGCACCTTCATCTCCACTGTCCACTACTGCTCTGTGCAATGGTCGCTGGCATCTGAAGTCATGGATTTTCGGGCTGTTATTTTGATTTTGCTTGGCATCTACATTTTGCTGCTGGAATAACAAAGATGAAATAATGAAAATGAGCAACAGTGGCTCCAGGAAGATGTGGCTATCATTAAATTTTAAAGAAGCCCCCCCAATGTCACCATTGCTGGAGGTGTGTAGGGCTTGCTTTGGCCCAACTCCAGAGAAGGTCCATCCTGAGTGTGGCTCCTGTGACCGGGCATGCTAAAAATGATAGTGGAAATGCAAACCAGTGCAGCTCAGTGCAGCTTGGAAAAGCCCCATCTGTTAACAAAAACACATCTCTTCCCCTACATCACTCTCTTTCTCTTCCTCTCTCCCAACCTTCCAGAGTAGGGGACAGAGCAGCTCCTCTTTCTTGGCAGCCCCACGGGGTAGAGGACATAGTATTAACTCCTTGCTCTCTCCTCAGCCTCTAGAGCAGGGGACCCTCCTCAAGACAACTTTTCCAGCAATCCTGCTCAAAGCAGACTGCTACACTGCACTCCTCTGCAAGAGCATCAATGGGAGAGCTTGCAGAAGGATTAATCAGGAGTGAACAAGTTGAGTCAGCACCTGCATCCAAGGTCTGCCAGCTGAGACTTACAAGCCATGGGAGTCACAAACAAACGGCATAAAGGAGCAACTAGTGGTCCTTAGAGACCCAGGGTTCCGAGGGCCAGACCAGCCTGTAACCCATCAGGAAGCCTTACAACCCTGCAGCTTACTGGACTCTACATCATCACAAGCCTGCAGCTTGATGGATGTGGCAAAGCAACTCACCAAAAGGGACATCTTTTCCCCCCGAAGACTTAGTAATGTAACTGGGCATAACCTAGCACAAGATAAGTACAGAACTATTCAATTTGTCATTGTTGCAATGATTTTCTTTGATGTGTTCTTTGAGCTTTACGTCTAGGCTTGGTTATTGTTAAGTTAGTTGTACATTTTACTCACAAACAGGACTGAAAGCACATCCAGTAACTTGCATTGTAAGTAAATTGTGCAACTAATCCTCCTGTCTTTAACCTGGCATCTTAAGTTTACATGCCTTGTCTTAAACAAAGAAACCTTTAACCTTCCACTAGCCATATGGTCTTGGCAGCAATCTTTAATTCTGTCATCTTTGTTTAGGACTCCTTTGTTTATGCCATGTGGTCCAAACCACCATTTTGAATCAGTCATCTTGCCTTTGTCCAAAAGACACTCATGCACACACATATACATATAAATTTTACATAGTGTTTGTTAGATTAGATATTGTGTATTTTAATTGTGTGTTAATTGTGTTTGTGACATAAATGATTTTGAATATAATGTAATTTGTCTGTTCAGTGTTGTGCAAAAGTAAATGTTGCCGATGTCTACACTTCAGAACTCAAAATCCTCTAACTTTTTCTGACAATTGATTAGGTAACTTTGATTATAATTGTTGAATTAATTTTTAGCACAGTCCAGATTGATAGTCATTTTATGAGACTTATTTTATCATTTGGCAATCATTTCCTTTTTTAAGAGTGGCAGTGAGGCAGATTTAATCTATATGAAATCCTATTATTCATTATTTCTGAGTCAACCACAACATATCAGGAGCACCTCTTCAGGCAGCATAATCCAACATCATATTTACATTTAAGGTATGTCCCAGCATCTGCTTTTGCATTAAGGAGCTTGCCAGAAACCATTTCACCTCAAAGTTGCCAATAGAATTGCATCAATAAATTAGATGTTGTTGACTGACTGCTGCATAATATGCTCAACATGATGCATTTATTTGTTGTGTATACCTAATAAATGTAAACCTGCCACAGTAGGAACAGATGTTACAAAACCTTTTAAAACAAGCAATGCATGAGCCATGGGAACTTGAACAACACATCAACTAAGGTCAACTTTTAAATTAAGTGTTTCCTTTGTTGCTTCTGGGTGAGTTTTTAAAATTTTGTCTCCATCAGAGAATTGGTCCTTAGTGTTGTATCTTATCTGTTACGGTATGGTCTTAGGAACCAGGACCCAGATGCAGAGACGTTTAAAAGAAATTTTTTTATTGTACAATTAACACCACCAAAAACACCCTTACGTGGTAAAATCTGAAAAACTGAAAACTACAAAAAAAACACAAAAAGCCACAACGGCTAAAGTAACAACAGAAAATCACCAGAAGGGAATAAAATAGACTTACAAAATTGCTAGAACAAAAAGTGACCAGGACTACAAAATCTCACTGGAAGGTTTTCTAGAAAATGCAGCAGTAATAAACATGGGAAACAACACGAGAGTGGGGAGATTTACTCAGAGGCGAAGTCACTAGGAACACTGGCATAGACGCAATCGTCTCATACGGAAGCCAGAGCGTGAGTGGTTTAAGTAGGAAGCATAATTGTCAATGAAAGGCAGGTGTGCCTCATGAGCCTCGCTCCTTAGCCAATCAGCCCCGCCTCTCTGCACCAACCTGCTGAAGGGAGAGGGAGAGAGGGATCAACACCGGAACAACACAAACAAAATCAGAACCATAACATTATCTGTTTATAGTTTTTATTCTTTAGTCTTTAGTAACTTTGCAGCCATAAATACTTATGGGATGTAATGCTCTGGAATTTTCTTTTTTGAAATTGTAGATAGTTGTAGATAGTTTCATCTACTGAAGTTTTATTTAATAAAAACAAAACAAAACAAACACTGATACATTTGATTGATTTAAGTTTTTTAAGACCTTTTTGCTAGTTAAGTAAAGACACATAGCAGTTGTCTTGTTGAGGAAAAACAAACACCAACCAGAGAGCCTTGTCAGCCTGGCAGGTTGTATCTGTGTGCCTCTGTGGCCAGTCAGCATTTTGCCTGCACATCCTTTACAACCTCCAGCACCAGAACAATATGTCAGTCTTGTCTGTCCTCACTATATGGGACAGGAATTTACTCAGTCTGACAGATGTCATCATCAGCAAAATGAAAATAATAGGGCTGTATGGTAGAAGACATGTTCAGTGACATTGTGTGATATCTTTTTATATAAGCTATATATGTGTGTAAATACTGGAGTAGAAATATCCAGCCCTTGTGTTATCCTTGAGGCTAAATCTATGAGTTCTGTGCCACTGCCTCCATTGTAGAGTCCTTTAGAAGCCTTTGTTGTGATCTTTTATATTCTGTTGGCCCTGTAATGACTGGGTTGGATGTGGGCGGGCGAGAGAAACATCCGTTTATCATAATCCCAGAGATCCATAACAATGTTGGCCACATCTGCAAATAAAGACCCAGAAATTGAAGTGAGGTGTCATACAGAGACAAAGACTTTGTCTGCGTGGTGCTTAAATTGACATAAGCAGGGAGAAAAACTGACTCAGCTTTCAGAGATGTGGTGATGAATCATTTTATCAGAGCAAATGTTGTATGATCTGTCATTGGTGTGCTTAAAAATCTCACTCAGTTCAGTTCTATTTAAGTGTTTCTTTATTTGCACTAACATAAGCATATGTTTTTTTTTACTGTAACCTCTTTAAAATGTTGCTTCTTCCTTCCATGTTATGTAATATGTTGGCTTTTTGAGAGAGTGCATTTTAAAAATTAGTATAATAAAAAAAGTGTTATAACTTGTTAAAAGTGCCTGCAGGCTACAACATTCACTGCATGCACAACACTAAAGTGTTACATGAAAACAAACGGAGCCATCCTCACAAGTAAACACCTAGAGGAACAGCTAGAGGTTTTTTTGTTTATTTTTAAAGAAAAAGATCACGTTTATTTTTTAGTAAGCCCTTTAGTGCTCTGGTGAATTACAATTCTTGCATGTCAGGAACACGTTGCCACAAAACTTTGTAGCGAGTAGTCTGGGGTCGTTGGAATGTTCATCAAATTAAGTGAGTTTCTTGTTTCCTATCTGTCATAATCTCATCTTTTTTTAATGGGCATTTGTTGTGTATTTTCTATAAGTTTTCCTCTTTGAGGGTTGTAATTTGTAGCAAGTTGATAGAAGCAGTGCTTTGTCAGTGTGTGCTGGATGACAAAGCCAGAACCCAAGCAGACATAACTGGCAAGTTTATAACCACTGTAGTGGTTGTAAATAAATAAAGGAGGCTGTTAAATAAGAAAGCTAGAGCTTAAATTAAAAGCTAAATGAATCACACAGTTATCACCATTGTAATCAAAGAGCTTCGTTCAGTGGCATTACAAATATGTTATGGCCCAAAAAAATTTATAGAAAATTCTTTACATAACATTCTCTAAACTGAGCCATTCACAAAAAGGATTATTGACAGAGTGTTTCTATTTTTTATAACTGATTAACGAAAGGTGCTTGTTAGCTGATACTAAGCCCAAACTTCGATTGTAACTTCGCTTGATGCAGGTTAGGTCAGCAGCAGAAGTTATAAGCATAAAAGAACCACCTTTGTTACAGAAAAACTCTGCCTTTATGCTCAACATACTTCCCCAACCCATTAAAATTGAAGTACAACCCTTCATGCCTCTATCCAGTCTTATTTATCCCAAAAACCTTATCCCCACACCTGAGGTTTGTAGTACAAGCAGAATTTCTGGATGACGAGTTAACTTCAGCTCTGACTCTGGGCTTTCATTGTTATAAAGGGCAAACATCTTTTTACCAGATTATATCGCTGTCATGCACTCTGCTACCTAGTCACTTTTCCTGTTTGTATGTCTGATTGTAGGACTAGAGACAGGTGCGTGGGAGTCAGGCAACAGCACCCTCAGCTGTCACTCATCACCAATCATATGCCTGCTGCAAAGAACCAGCTCTGACTCCACTTCATTGCCTGATTGTAGACTCTTTTCACACAGTCTGTCACTTTCCCGACATATTTTCCTGCTTGCATTTCTGACTGTATCTTGCCAGTGTTGGGCCTCAATATCACTCTTTGGACGTCTACATGTAACAGCCAAAGTCTGATTAGGAACAAAGAAACAAAGAAATGCCACCAAAACCATCAGGTCTCATAAAATCACAGATAAAAGAGAGACCTGGTTTGAATCAGGAAACTGAAAAAAAGTTGGCTGTGCTTTTTTTTGCTGTTAAATATAAATGTTGGGGTGCCAAATATGTTGGGTACACCACCTCACACGGGTGCACCAAATATGTTGGGGTTGACTATCACAAATAACTAAAAATTAAGTTAAAGCAAGAATATGTAGTTTTTCGACCTTAAAATAATTGTTTCAAAATCATTTTAATGTTAGGGTGTTGTGAAACAGGTTGACCAAGCTCGCTGCCGCATCCCTCCTGTAGCTTGTTACTGCGCTATGTAACTTTGACTACGTCTCACAGAACATTAATTTTGCTGAAACCAGGTCATATTTAATGCGGAAAAATGCCCTCTGGTTTTTTCTCTGATGTTCTACGACTGCTCTGCCTCAATTCTGTGATTTATAGAGGTTTTTGAAAGCATCAAGGCTTCACAGCTACGTTATGCAGCAGTGTTGCCTTTCTCTTGTTGACCTTGCTGGCAGGAGTTTTTTTCAGACTAGCGTGTAGTTGTTGCCAACTGCTATGCTAAATAAAAGGCTACAGAGAGACACAAAACTGGACTTATTGCTGTAAGTAGCTGCTTACTTAGTTATGTGTTGTGTTGTGGCTCTTGCAGGATGTTTGGCTGTATCAAAAACGTTGTCTGCTCACTAGTTTTTGAAGCAAACTCTGCCTGTTTTGGCAGAGGTTTAACTGGTAACATGTTATAACCGGGTGTCTCTTCAGGTTGTGTAAGCTTGGTGTGCTGAGCTGCATTTCCACTAGAACGCTATTGCTGTTTAGAGTTGTGTGCAGGGCTTGTTTATACTTCGACACATAAGGAAAAATACATGTAATGTCGTGGGAGTGCTAAATCACACAGAAACAAATTTCTACATAGTGGGGCTTTAAGTAATAGGATTATTTTACATTAAATCCAAATCAGAGCGCCACCCTAAAATTGCAAATGAATGACAAATTATTAAAGCAGTTTCTTGAAATAACTACCAATATGGAACTGTGATGAATAATTAATTTAAGAATTATAAACCAATTTATGATCAATTGTCAGTAAAAGTTATAGGATACAGGCTGGTCTGGCCCTCTAAACCCTGGATCTCTGAAGACCACTGGTTGCTCCTTTTCCTTAAGTTAGCAGCTTGTGGCTAACTTTAGTCTGTGACTCCCATAGCTTGTATGTCTGGCTGACCTTGTGTCATGGCCACTAGTGCTGACTTAACTTGTTTACTCCTGGTTAATCCTCCAGCAGGCTCTTGCATCGCTGCTCTTGGAAAGGAGCACAGGGTTACATTGGCACTGCTCGTGCGTGCCCCCCCTTTTGCTGATCAGCATGATCCTTTGCTCATTCTGTGTCTGCCTCTTTTCCAACAGGTGTGGCTTCACAGCAATCTGAGTACCTGTAAAGCAGGGGAGGGGACTGCAGCTCAGGTCCTTTTTGTTCTCTGATTCTGGCCTGGCAGCAGTAGCTGCTGTTGCTGCTGCTGAGATCTTGGGGTGACCTTATGTAGTTGTTTTGGTTTCCTTCATTTTTTCTTTTCCGGTGGGTCCAGTAGTTTAGTTTCCGTGGCATCGTTTTCATTGTTTAGGGTTTAGTTGGTTATGTTAGGGTAGAGGGGAGAACCCCGCTGGCCCCATGTGGGCTGGACAGTGGTGGCTCCCTTTCTTTTGTTCTTTTTGGCTGGCCCACCAGTATTTAGTTAGCTTGGGGGGGAGATTATCTTGTTTCATAATAACAACATGCGTTTTTTTATTGCACCTCTTGACTTGTGTAATTGTGTTTGATCTCATTGGTACGAGCTGTTTTATGGGATCTGTTGTGTAATTAACCAGCCAGCCTTCTATGATTGCACTGTGTATGCTAGCGCTTAAGTTGTCCTTGCCGAGACACTGTACCCCTGTGTCGTGTGTGACGTGATCGGCCTGTGTTCAGACATGTGTTGAGCCACTAAAGAGAAGTTATGAGCAGTACTACTCCGTCTCATGTCTTTTATTTATTGTTATCAGTATGTAACAAAATTGGCGACAAGGTGTGTGTTCTCATGGGTGTTTGTTGTTTTCAGTTGATAAAAAAAAGTCCAATTTAAAGACGACATATGTGTGAGTGTGCAGCACGGCAGTAACTAGCAGAGCAACAATGAAGCTTTCAGCTACAGTCACAACACGGAGGACAGCGCAGCTGGGGGTGGAGGAGGACTCTCCAGGGTGGAAAGTAAAGCTGACGGAAAAGGAGAGAAGAAGTACTGCATCAACATAAAAAAAAGAGAGAGGAAGCTAATTGCTGGAAATAAAAGAAACTGAAGAACATTGAAAATGTTGACAATACTTGGAAATATAGGACCATTTGAAGAAGGCAGTGAGCAATGGACTGCTTACATTCAGAGATTTGAATACTTTGTAGAGGCCAACAAGATAAAGGATGATGTTCTTGTGCCAACTTTTCTCAGTATAATGGGTGCAAAAACTTTCAACCTGCTGCAAAACCTAGTACAGCCTGACAAGCCAGGTGAGAAGAGCTATGATGAAAAATTGAGAATTTAGGGAGACCACTTTGCCCCTAGGCAAGGCAAGGCAAGGCAATTTTATTTATATAGCACCATTCAGACATGAGGCAATTCACAGTGCTTCACAGGGCATAAGAAAAGAATTACAGTAAAAACAAATCAAATACAACAGATAAAATAG
>JAPZDZ010000025.1:26136036-26148535 GCA_029783805.1 Acanthurus tennentii | reverse complement strand
GTGATTAAAACTGCCCAAAACATCATTGGTACCCATCTACCAAGTATCAGTGATATCGGGGAGGTGAGGTGCCTGCATAGAGCAAAAAGGATCCTAAAAGACAACACCCACCCCACCCACAGCCTGTTCACCCTGCTACCGTCAGGCAAAAAGATACAGAAGTATCCGCTGCCGTACCACCAGACTACAGAGAAGCTTCTTTCCTCAGGCTGTGAGACTGCTTAATGCACCATCTGCACTCCTCCATGTTAAATAATTTTATCTTTTTTGAACAATCAATTAATCAATCAAGAGGGAACCACATTTTAATGTCATTATACAAGTTGTTACATAATGACAAATAAACTCCCTTGTATCCTTGTATCCTTGTAATAGTATAAACAAAGGCAATTATTTAATGTCATTTTGGCCACATAAATAAATTCTGTGAACCACCTTATATTCAAGTTATCCTGATCCAAATCACAATTTACAATAGATGGAACAATCTAGATCTTTAGATCACAAACACTCTTTACACTCCTTAGAATATCCTACACATGTACAGTTACAGGTAATGAATAGGGAAGTATGCTGAATCTAGTCCAAATGCAAAAAAAAAAAAAAATCAACAAGGGGTCAAGTATAAGTCCACAGTTCCTGTGATGTAAAAACAAAGTAATTATGGGGGAATTTGTAGTCTCAGGGAAGATGTACTAGTGTGTGTGTGGTTAAGGAAGAGGGAATTGTATCACAGGGCTGAGTATAAAGGTGCCTGCAAATATTAGGTTTACCACAATGTGGAGTGTGGTAGAACCTGTCCAGTCACAACAGGACACTGTAGTCTCCCTCTCTCAACATTAATAAAAACAAAAAACAAAAAAAAAACTGACTGGACAGACAAGGTCAGAGAAATATCTTGAGTTTTCTATTATCTACAATCTGTTTTACTTGTTTTTAAACAACATGAAACCTGTATTGACATTATTTTTTTTATATTATGAAATATGTACTGATTTTTAAAATAAGATACTATGCAATACTGCACATACTTTTCCCTTTTTGTGAGTATATGCTCTTTACAAGTGCAAATTGTGAACGACACTTAAGCTACTATTCAACAACCTTTACAAGAACAAATAAAATGACTTAGTAAACCTTGTAAATAAAGCTTGTACTCAACAACTGCATACAGAATAACTCACATCAGTAAAATCTCACACTAGTGCAACATACATAAAATTTAATTTTAATTTGACTTGTTTTGTTTTAAACTTCTTTTTCTTTCTTTTTTTTTTAAAGTTTTCTTTTGGGGGGGTTACTTTGGTCTAGTAATTCCCAATCTAATTGTTTTGTTCTCTCATTTTTCAAATATCTGGCCCATTATATTGTGTCAGTAACAACAAAAAGAATTACATGATGTCATCACTAGGAACAAGTTTGAGTGAGGCAACTCTATCATGTAGCAACAGAAAACAATCTAGCGACACAGAATCTCTATATACTCTATGGTCCTACTGGATAACTCAAGCCCATATATAGCAGTATAAAAATAGTGCCATTTCCAAAAACAAATAAGGGAGCTAACAATTTTTGAATGACTCAATGGACCATAAGAAACAACAATATAAAAGTACCCCAGAAGATCTAAAGAAACTGTTTAAGATCAGTTCTTTGAGCCCTCAGGACTTCCAGTTTGTAACCTGTTAACCCAATATGCCTCCCTCTGTAAGAAGCATCACCTCTTTCTGATGGAAGTATTATTTTGATGCCTTGGATAATAAATAAAAAAAGTGATAACTATTTTTATGTAGCACCTTTCAAAGTTATAAAGTGTTTTACAAACAAATACCAGCTTGTAATGGTAAGGTAAGCAAGATAAAATAATTAAAATAAGACAAAAACAAAAGTTAAGAATAGACCGTGATAAAAGTGATTCTAATGAAGAGATCGTGAACGTGAAGGCGTGGTCACCTTTTGACAAGTCAAGATTTAGGAAGAGAAGGTAGGGCTCTGTTGGAAGATCTCAGGCTGCATTCAGGCTCATGGGGTACTGGCAATTCACACAAATATTCAGGTGCCTCAACATTCAGAGACTTAAAAACAAGGGGTAAAATCTTAAAATCAAAACTCACAGGTAACCAGTGAAGGGCAGCAAAACATGGTGTGATATGATAAAGTACATTACAATAGCCTAGCTTTGGAGAAAAAAAAAGCATTCATGACCCTCTCTAATTCTTCAGGAGACAAGAAGAGTGGGTTTTCTTCAACTGTCTTAAAAGGGAAAACAAGACTGCATTAATTTAGTGAACTGAACATCAAACAACAAACAAGAATATAAAAGTAAAACCCAGACTGCAAAGCCTCATTTAGCTCATTGTTGGATAAGGCACCCCAGACTAGACAAGTGGCTGTCAGTCCAGCTAGTACTGGTCTCTAACAAAACAAACTTTTTTTCTCGAGATAACGAGTTATTATCTTGTTATCACGAGAAAATGAACTTTGTTTTCTCGTTAAAAAAGAAACCATGTCTGCTTAGGGCTTCTGTAATGTTGGTCTTTATATGATCTGTGGAATATAATGAATATCACAGTCATGAGTGGCGTCAGAGTTAAAGTTTTGAGATTTGAGAAGGCCTGTCTATCGTGCTAAGCCAATCCCTCAATAGATCAGAGTGTCACCAGACACATGTATATGTTTCTGCCTCCATTCAAGTTTTTAAGAGATAAATGCTGCTACCTTTATAGCTGGTTATTGACTGAAAGGCTATTGACTGAAACAGGCTTTATTGCAAGCTTTTCTACCTATTTCACAGCCAACATTTTTCCCCTGACTTCCCACAGTGCTCTCTCAGGTAGTAGGGGAGGGTGTCAGCTTCAAAAACACCCAGTCTGACCTGAAAACTCTAAAGTGTCCCCGTGTCTGAAAGCCTATTCGCTCAGCTCTGGTATTTCCAGGATACACTTGAACGCCTCATCATGCGAACTGCACGTGAACAGCAGATGCCGCTAGCTGCTGATTTGTTCATGCTCCGGATGATGAAAGCAGACACGGAGAACACTCGTCCTTAGTTTTGTGTGCGTTTTTGGACACTAAGCAAGTTCATTGTTACTGTCACATATTTATGTTCGAGATTTAAGTTTATCTGTGTTAACTTGACATAGTTTCTCTGTGTTGGCCTATGTGACTAATTAGCAACAATTTAATGCTGTAACCTGTTGTTCATTACCTGTCCCTATGTGTTTAAGAGATAAGCTTTCTTTATGTTTCACATATAACTGTGCTTGCATGTTGTGCATTGTGTTTTTACTGCACTATTTACATCTTTAATTTGTTTATAGGTACAGTAATGCTATTGTTTTACATCTTTATTACAAATTTTATCATTTGTTTTATATGACTATTAGACTCATATTCATTTTTCTCTTTCTGTTTCTGTTTCGACCACATACATGCACAAATACGTATATACCTGTTACTGAGGTAATAAAGCTGATAAAAGGAATCTCTGGCCAGAATGTGTCCTTAGTGTTCGCATCCCTTATTGAACCCTGTCCATATTCTACACCCCGTCCATTGCCAACACACCCCTTTTCTATCTCTCTACCTGAAGGCATCACATTTCTATTTTTTCCTGATTAAAATCCCCAGCTGTCTGTGAACTTCAAAGTTAAAGAAAACAAAATAACTTCACAGCTTTTTGTTTTTTCAAACAAAACTTTTGTGACATAATTATGAATAAAGACCTTTGGTGCACCCCCTGCTTCTTTGTCAGACTTAGTGTACAAAGTGGGGAAGAATACAGGCTATAATACAAACAATAAATGCATAATAAGGACAAGATGTTTGAAGTACCCTCTTCAGATGTAGAAGCTTACTGCCTAATGCATTCCTGGGTCTAGGTGTCTGCTGAGGGTGTTGCTTCCCCCCTCTCTTTGCCGTACCTCATTTCTCCCCCAGAGCTGTCAGATTTACTTCCAATTAACGTATATCTGTTCCAGTCCAACGACTCAACACAAGCACTGCTGCTGCCGCTGCTGCTGCTCCCAGCTCACAACTTCTCAAACTTTCTGCTGTTGCTATGGTGTCTGTCTTCTTCCTGTGAGAGGCTGATTGCCTGAATGCAGTTTAACTCTCTGGCACTTAAAGTCTGTATATTTAGAAAGGCAAAGGTAAACAGTACTGATATTTTATTCAATGTTGTGATTCTGTCACTGTGGATATAAACATATCTAAAATTATACATCATCAGCATTTTAACATACAAATTATAACACAACGTTCATTTTCAATCCATGAAATAAATTAAAAGCAGAAACCTGTATACAGCGCAGTCCTGTTTTTCAATGAGAATATAACTGATTTACAACAGGTTTATAAAATGCTAATGTTGTTATGCTAAATGCATGATATACATATTAGAGTGAATTTTAAAACTACTTTGTGCCTATTCTGTCTTTTTGATTTGCTGTGTTTTGAACCTTGGGTCATATACTCTAACATCCAATCCAATCTTTATGTCTGTTTAAAAAAAAAAAGGTTTCAGTTTTTTTTAGCTTTTACCACTTAATGCATCTAAACAACTGCCTTCACAATACAATTTATTAACATTTTTTTAGTACCAGCTTTAATATTGGTCACTTAAAAAAGTTATGCAGCACATCAAAAATCTAATGTATGTGGCATATTAAACTGCCTGTTAAAACTAAACAAACCTAAGCAACACTATCAACACAAACAGCTTTCTTATATAAGTATATTAATCAGAGCATTATGAGAGCATTGTTCAAAGTCAGTGGAATCCAGAAACAGCTATTAAAAGCCAGCAAATCTTGTACTTTCAGCTTTCTTTCTCTCTCTATCACTCTGTCTTTTCATAACTTCTCTGTCTTGTTCCTAAGGCAGGGGTTTCTACACTGGGGGAAGATTATGAATAAGGATCAAAAGTTCTGGAACCACAAAAAAAAAATCATGCTAAATGACATCTGTCAGTAACAAACATGGACACAGCAGAGAATAGCAACAAAAAATGTAATCCTACCTTCATGCTCATTTGTCCAAAATAGACAATACATCAATAGACTCCATGGCCTCCTTCCCCCAGTGCTTTCTTTAATCATCCTGTTTTGGGCGGTTCTATGTCCCTTTGCAATCAATGACCTCACGTATGGAGTTGGGTTTAAGTGTGTAAGAGGCTCTCCTGTATGCACAAAACATTTCACAGACCATTGTTTCAAAACTGCTGGCTGAGTGTCTCAACTTCATCTTCCCCAAACAGTGCTCCTGCATCCTAAGTTGTATCCTGTTTGGTCTTTTCCATGTGATAGCATACAAATCGCTCTCTGCAGCAATATGATTGTGCACTCTTTTGGAGCTGGAAAGACAGCTTGGACAGCTCTTATAGTGCATCATAGGGGAGAGTGTGGTAAGTAGTGCCAAATTTACTTAAAGTGCTTGTAAAGCAAGGGGATTACAGTAATGCCTCCAACTAAAATATGTACATACAATTTAGGATGTTGTGCATCCCTGTGAACAATCACTTTGGATCTTAAATAAACTGTTTGAGAAATATAGCTTTAGAAAAAAAAGTGGTTTTGTAGAGAGAATACACTGGGGTAAATTGTGCCGTTGATAATTGAAGTAAAATAGATCATTTTAATCTCACAAACGTTAATGCTATACAAAAGCAAGACAAATTCAATACAAAATTACTTATTTAGGTTTATTTAAAGTTTTAACAACATCAAAGGCCACTTTTCTATAACGAGGCCTATATAGTCGCATGAACACCTAATTGACTCTTACTCCTTACAGATCCAGCCTACTAGGCCTACAACTTAGCATCCTACTTGTCAATGCTGCAGGGAAATATGAACTTCCGCTCCCTTCTGGCTGTACCACCAAGTTTTGTGGTGTGGGTGGTTTACTTAAATATAGTTTACGGCATCAAAGTCAATTTTCTTAAACAAGGCCTAGCGCCACATGAACACATACTCAGAACAAAATAAAAATTCAAAAATGAGCACCTAATCTTCTGCAAATCATCTGCATCTGGATCTCTTCAAAGATTTGGCCTACTACTGAACATCCCACTTGTCAGTGCTGCAGGGGAATGTGAACTTATGCTCCCTTCTGGCTGTACCACCAAGTTGTGGTGTGGGTAGTTTCTTGAGCAGATCACCTCTAGGGATGATTCCTTCATCATTCTCTCTAAATGTGAAGATGGGCTTTACATCAACAGGCCTCTTACAACTTAGCCTCAGAAACTTTGCACTGATCTCGTCCCCTTCAACATTCTCCACCAATCCAACATAGTTATAGGATTTGGATTCTTTACCTGCAAACTTCACAATGACAAAGTCACGAGCAGACAGATCCTTGTCACCATCATCATCACTCTGGACATCTGAACTCTCATAATCAGTGGCATCGCTAAGTGGAATCGGAAAGTCACTCTCTTCCAAGCTACTGGAGAGCACTTTCTTTTTGGGTTTGGTTGGTTCTGACCCTTTCAGAGCCCTCTTCTTATTTCCACTTCTTTTCTTGTTTTCAGCCCATTCCTTTTCTCTTCTGTGTGTCTTCTCCAGGCCTCCT
The DNA here is from genome assembly GCA_029783805.1 of Acanthurus tennentii. Lineage (NCBI taxonomy): Eukaryota > Metazoa > Chordata > Actinopteri > Acanthuriformes > Acanthuridae > Acanthurus > Acanthurus tennentii. The sequence continues at coordinate 26,141,962 of JAPZDZ010000025.1, read as the reverse complement.
TCTGCCTCATCATCGGTGGTGGAGCTTTCTTCTGAGCTACTGTACAAGGCTGTTTTCTTCTTGGTTTTGGTTTGATTTGCAGCTTTCAGAGCCCTTTTCATCTCTCTTTCATTCTTTTCTTTTCCTGTTGAGCCTTTTTATCTTCTTTTTCTTTGTGAGCCTTTTCCAACACCATCTTCTCAGATGTGTTGGTCACGATTCTTGTTTTCACTTTCTTTTTTTACAATTCTGTTCTTTCTTTCTGTGGCTTTTGGCAAGGGAAGACTGACTTCTGGAGACACAAAACCCAAGTGAGCAGAAGAACCAGATTCGTCACTTGATGAGTGCTCAGGATTTGGCAGAGTGGCAGGTGGCTCTCCTGGGTCTGGACCTGCTTCAAGGAAAGGAAAGGAAATTAACTTGATTGTCATTGAACACAGGGAACAACAAGATTGCGTGGTCAGACGGAGGGTAAGCCTGAGCTGCGCCACTATGTGCACCGCCACTAGTGGCCTACCAGACTTTTTTTAAAATACCTGTGACATTTGTTGGCTCATGTGATGGTCCAGGCAGGTCAGCAGTGGCACTGGGTTCATCATCTGGATTTGCCCTGTCTGTCACCATTGATGGTGCATAGTCTTCTTCCGGGAAGATGTCCCTGTTGAAAGGGTATATGCCCGTTGCTCTGAAACCTGAGGATATGTTTGTTGGTGACATTGCAGAGAGGAACGCTTGCTTCACAAGTTCCGGGACCTCGTAGATTGATACAGTTCACCCAGAATGTGATCGCATCCACCCATCCATCACTCGGTTATAGTAGTTTTTGAGTGGTCCATAGACAGTTTTGTCTAATGGTTGCAAGCGGTGTGAGGTGTGAGGTGGCAGGGTGAGCATAATGACCCCATTTAGCTCTTTAGCTCACTGACTTGAGTTAGATGTGTGGATGAAGCGCTAGGAAGATGAGGAAGGCGTCTTCATTCATCCATCCAGACCTTGTACAATGACCAATGGAACCTGCTGGTAATCCATTCATGAGGCTGTCCTTGAAGCGGACACGTGGGAAAATAAACGTGGGTGGAACTGCTTTTCCAGAGGCATTTACTGCACAGGCCACAGTGATGAGCTCTTCTCTTTCAGCAGATGTTACTGAACTCACTTGTTTCTTCCCTTTCTCTGTGACAACCTGTTTGGGTGTCTGCACTGTTGTCACACCAGTTTCATCCATGTTGTATATATTGTGTGGAGGGAAATTGTACCTGAAATGAGATAAAAGGTCGTGCTGATGATCAGAAAAGTTTAAAGCAGTTTTAACATGCTTGGATGTGGTTGTGTGTGTAAATGTCAACTCTGCTGCTGAGGACAGAAGACCCTCTAGAGATGATGCGCCCTCTCTCCTTCCCAGGCTGCCAGGCTACCTATTCAGGGTGTGTGTGTATGTGTGTGTGTGTGAGATAGAGAAAGTGAGAGAGAGAGAGAGCTTGGAGTGTACATGTGATCATATCAGCATGTCAAAGCCAGATGATCATTGAGTTACCTGTCCATCCCTTAGAGAGGTTATCAAAGAACTCCCCCACGTTGTGCTTATTAAAGGCAGTAGCTCTTCCAAGAGAGGTTGCTTCAGGAAAGCGGCATGCCAAATGGTAGCATGCTTTAAAGGCATTAAACCAATCAGGTCTTGGAAAAGGTTAAAAGTTTATCAGCACATTGCAGTTTACATTCAGACATTCAGAAGTTGAAGCTATCTGCTCCAAATAACTATCCAATAGCCTATACTTGATCTAACCTGCTTTTTTGTCTCTGGTCCAGCTGGCAGGCATGTCAATGTTATTTCTTTGTGCGAACTCAAAAGCCAGTTTACGGCATTTCATGACACCTATGCCATGAAACATTGCTGGTAGTGTCTTAATATGGTCAGCTAGCTCTTTCTCCATGTTCTCATTGAAGACTTGTTTGGCAGCTGCTGTTCTTTCATAGCCTGGCTTTGTTACTTCTCCTAGTTTTTTCTTATCCATATATCTTTTTATGGTCATCCTGCAGATCTTCATCTCTTTTCCAACCTGACGTATGGTTTCCTCTGTTGAACCTCTTTCACTGCTCTTTCCAACTCCTCAAGAGGAATTGAAACCCTGTCTGTCTTTCGTTTGTATTTACGTGGCATGATGAATTTTGGTCTAAAATTAAGAATGTCACATAGTGTTAGTGATCAAATGTAAGAATACAATGTACAATAACAATAAAATACAATAAAGTAATATATAGTAAATAATCATAAGTTGGGGTAAGTTGTGCCACTGGCACAAATCATCCCAAGCCCACCATTTTGAAAAAAATGCATCCCCCAGCTGTTTTGAGCTAGCATCATGCTAACTGTATAGACTCATGGTGTAGCTTACTAAAGCACTAAAACATGTGTGAACTGTTTTCAAAGTTTTCTATAATTGTTCAAACACAGAAATCAAAAAACCTTGATCATAGAAATTTTACCTTGGAGGGCATAAAATTGTTTTTCCAACTTAAATGTGCTTACCTCTCAAGCCATGTCTCTCCTTTCTTTGCAGGATGAGTGAAATAGATGTCTCTTCAAAAATATGTGATCACATGACCAACTTCTTCTATGATTTTCTAAATAACAGGGGTGGCACTGCTTGCCCCTTGGCACAAATTACCCCACTCTCCCCTACATGAATCCTAAATGGTTTTCAAAAAATAAGCTGGCCAGTGGTGCTTAGCTTCCTTGAATTCTATTTAAAAAACTCTGGCAGTTGTTTGCACTTGGTCAGATTGGTTACTGATAACTGTATTTGTGAATGCGTCCCCTTTTGCCTTGCCCAAAAAATTTAATGCTATTACATGTGCTTTATTCTTTGCATGCCTTTTCCTTTAGACTCTTTGTTGTTTTTTTGTAGAGTGCAGACGACGTTACCGAGCCTTGGAACCATTCATAAGCAAGCTCCATTCCCACAGTTTTTTTATGGATCCAGTGACCCAACTTTTTTTTACAGATAGCACAACCCAAACCTGTCTTGTCTATTGCAAGCTAGGGATAGCAGCTTTTCTTCACTTCATTTTTGACCACTAGCACCTCTCCAAATCTCCCCAGTACTAGTCTCCCTGACAATTGCATCTCATGTACTTCATCTTCATTCTCTCTCCCCCAATTCAAAGTTCTCCTCCTTATCTTTACCTTTCTGGTCCCTGTGCTGGCCTTGCCCACCGTTAGCAGCACTGTTGCTAGTAGGGGGCTACATGAATTCTAACTGCTTTGTTAAATCAGAACATCAGCTCATGTGACTTGCTCAAAATTTCCATGACCTTAAGTGCCCTCTCTTCTCTTTTCCATTAAAAAATGAATCTAAAACAGGCAAAGCATGGATTATTATATTTTTAGACATTTTTTTTTTCCATTTTATACAACTTCGATGGGAATTAAAGACTAACAAGCCAGATAACATCAAATATTAGACAAAAAATATTTAACATATTTTAATAGTGACACAGAAGGTGCTGATCCAATCAATGGTCTAATGGTCAACATACGTTACACTTTAATGTAGACAAAAGGTTACAATTTTGGTTAATTTGGCAACACTTGTTATTTCAAAAGAAAGATTGCACCTGTACTGTAAAAAAACAAAACAAAAAATATATATATATATATTTTATCATTATTAACCATTAGCATGTGTTAACTACTAAGCATGCACATTAGCAAACACCCTTGACTTACTATACTACTCTATCCAAAGTGCATCACAAGAGGTAAAACTATTTTATCTCCTTACAAAGCAGACATGACAATATCACAAACAATATCACATTTCAATCTAAATTTATACAAAAGGAATAAAGAGTGATAGGTCTGTTTCATTACTTTTCTGAAACTGAAAACTGCTCACTGAAAAAAGTCCATAAAATTACTTGTTCTGCAAACACATCAGCATTAACTTCTGTAACAGAAAGCGACATCAGAGTATGCACATTCATTTTCTCAAAATACTTACTGTCATTGTAATAGTGTAGTAACCTAGTCTAACAGAAACTGCACATACCACTTTCATTGTTTGCAAAATATGAGCCAAATGCCAGTTCTGCCTAGATTTCATTCACTCTCTGTTCTGCTGTGAACTTCAGCAAACACTTTGGTGCCTGTGCAGTCTCAGACTATTTGATGACCATTAAATAAAATTGTGTTATTGTTAAATTGCCAAAACGTGATTAAATTCTCAATTTCTGAGGCTTATTTAAAAAAAAAAAAAGTAATTAAAGTCCAATTTACAGTGACAAAATATGCTTCCAGACAGCAGCTCATCCCTTATTTAGGCAGAAATCGTGTATCATGCCTCGACTCTTCAAAACAAATCATAAATGCTCAAAGCATCTATTATCGCCAGGGCTAACAGACATTATTGCAAAAGGATGGCTAAAGCAGTTGCTCTGGTTGTCTAACATTGCCGTCAGGGGTTAATTTAGAACAATGCAAAACCTTGTGTGCCTCTAAGTAGACGCCAGAGACTTATGTTTGCATGTCTACAGAGATGCCAGTAGGTTTGACAAAACATTGTTATAGCACAACCTGGAAATGGGAACAGATTGGAGTCAAAGCTCTCTTTAGGGTCTGTTCAGGGAAATGACATGAGAACAGCCAAGCAAGACAGATGGCATGTGCTGAGGCAGCCTTAGTAATAGAAAAAGAAGCAGAGGCAAGTCAAAAAGGATTTGAAATTGTACATTGTGTAATCTGGCCGACAGCCTGCTATCAAAAATCAACTTTTTTTCCTTTTTAGTGCTCCAGAAAGAGTTCAACTTGCAAACTTAGGAATCTTCATCTTGAATACAGAGAAATTTAGTGTGTGTTAAGTGATAGTGCCAACATGTTGGGTGTGGATGAATGGTGAGAAAGACAATTTAATCAACAGTCTGCGCTAAGTGTCCAAAAGAGGCTGGATGTGATTTTACTCTTTTGATCTAGCAATGACTCTGATATTTTCACTGTTCATGTCTGTCATAAAATATTTAAGCTCCAATAGCTTGTCAGGTCTGAAGTTCAAGGTTCTGTGACTTTTCAGTGAGTTCCTGTTGGTCAGGCATTTTACATTGCATAACACTGTACTGCAATTAAGTAACACTTTCAACAAAAAAAAAAATTTCTTATGCTGGATGAAAGTTAAAGTGAAATCGGCCTAAGTTTGATGAGTTTACTCTGTTTTTAAACTAAAAGTGGAAATGAACTTTTTGCCTCTGAGGAAAATCACAGCTCAGTTATTTAAAAGGGAAAAAACAGGTGTTCAGAATTTTGATACTGCAGCAAATTATATTTTAAAAGTTCGAATTCAACAAAGTGTGACCTGCTGGGCTAACCTGACGTACGTACTGCAGTAAGCGTATTCCGTCACTTCTTGTTACTGCTGTACTGTTGACCGAACTTTTCGCAGCTCTAGTGAACCTTGCCAAATTCAGTTCCTTCTTGTGTTCTACGGTTAATTGCCCTTTGTAATCAATCTAATCCCATATACGTATTACCTTAACACGTGCTGCGACTCTTCTTCAAGCAGCTTTACTGTTAATCACACAGTTGTTTACACTTTCACCAGTTGTGCCAGTTAGCGTTAGCCTAGTAGCTAGCGATGGCTTCTCCTTCAGCCTCTCGCTCTCCTCTTTCCTGCTCTGTGCACCAAATGTTTAGTTACTCCCCTGCCTCCTTTAACGATACTGGTAAATGTAACAAGTGTAGTTTATTTAGAATGTTGGAGACGAGGCTTAGTGAATTAGAAGCACGGCTCCGCACCATGGAAAGTTCAACTAAAGTGGATAGCCATGCCCCCATAGCCAGTGCGGACCGTACCAGAGTAGCCCCAACTAGCCATCCCCTGGCAGCTCCCGAGCAGCCGGGAGGCTGGGTGACTGTCCGAAGGAAGCATAGCCCGAAGACAAAGCCTACCACGGCTCA
>JAPZDZ010000025.1:26102046-26116803 GCA_029783805.1 Acanthurus tennentii | reverse complement strand
AAGCACTTGGCGACAGTGGCGAGGAAAAACTTCCTTTTAACAGGCAGAAACCTCGGACAGATCCAGGCTCAGAGGTGAGCGGGATCTGGTTGGGTTGAGAGAGAGAGAGGGAGGGGGCAAGAGTGGTATTCATAAAACAACATGGCTCAGCAGAATTGAACCACTTGACAAGGTCAATGTGCAGCCAATTTTTGACCTCTGCGAGGGACTGAAGTTCAAGCTAACAACAGTGACTCAGCAGAATGGCAGCTAATCTGATTAAAGCCTCCATCCTCTTTGCCCTGACCCCCAAAATAGCACAGAAGACTGAAAGATGCAGCAAAAGATTACATTAGTACATTTGTCCTACCAAAGAAGAATCAATTTGATGGAAACGGCTGCAGCGAGGTCAGACACAGCATTCTCTAACTGGTCACACTGGCATTACTTCAAGTTTCACAGGGGAAAGAACAAAAAAATCATAGTTGTTCGCACTTTACGTGCTTTGAGGCTGAGGGAACTGTCTTGTCATGTAAAAGTTTTTGCTGTTTAGTTGTTCTATATAATCACACTATTGTAGTTCAAGTGGGCAATTTAATACATAATGGTAACCACTACTTGTAAAATGCAAGAAAGCCCTTTCAGGCTCTGCAATGTTTCTTCCTTTTTTTATGCCTAGACATACTTTGGTGGTTATTTTGATGAAAGCATTACAAAGTAGTGTAATCAATAGCTTATTACTTTTCCCAGATAGCATAATCATAAAGTAACCAATAACTTTCAAATGAAAATGATTAATTATATCAATTAAATCATATTTTTAAAGTAACATACCCAACGCTGAAAGTTACAATTATACAATTACAGAGTATCGTATGTTAGGCTCAATGAAAATGAGAAAAAAAGTGATCCTTTTTTGTGTAGTAGTAGTAGTGTCCATTCAGCCAAGTCCTTTACTGTTGAAGAGATATTTGTTTCAATGTCAAATGCTAGATATCCACTTGAAGTAAATGACTAACTAGCTGTCTTCTAGTACTATGAAAACAATGTCTAAAGCAATGGAAAATATATTTGACCTGTATCATATAATGTTTAAGGAGCAGATTGGGACTTTAGAAACCAAGATCATTACAACAACAACATGATTAAAACCCAATCCGTTAGAACTCTCTTTTTTGTTTTAATTAAAAAATACTAAAGTAATATAGTTGTAATTTCTTAGCAAATGAATATAAATGTAATTACTTATTCCTGCAAAATACGTTTCTTCTATCAATGACTGTGGACCTCATTTGGCAGAAAATAAAAAGATTTTCCCACTATCCAACCATATTTAGTAAAAGTAAGAACACATTTACTCAGGTAGTCATTCAGAATTCATAGAAAATAGTATTTACAAGCTTAGAGTTAAGTGCATCTGGACTTTAGAATTGACCACTTGAATCAAATCATTTGCTTTGTAACAGTCAAAATGACAACCTAATATGCTAATTGCGTAACCGCACAAACACATGCACAGAGAAGAGCTTTGGGACAGTTCAGTTCAACTAACAGCCTGAAAACAAGTTTTTATTATTCTTTTGTAGCCACAGTAAACAGTATTGACTTAGCAACATAGAATTCGGTTGGCAAAAATACTCCCTCATATGTGTTGATGAAAGTGCACAGTCTCTCTTGGGGGCTATGTCTTTATTTATCCTTAAAACAAGGTTATCTCCCCATTCATTTAGATAGGGCCTGGTCATGTTATCCCAAAATAACTGCCTGGAGGCATTAACAAGATGGCCGCCAAGTGGTGGAACTTGTCAACTGACATCAGCTTGTAGTGTCATTTTGTAGTCAATTATAGCTTGGATCACCTTCCACATGCATCTAGTATCCCTGGAGTCACAGTTGTTTTTCTTTGTTTTTTTGAAAATGCCACCTTTGCCCTCTTAATGGCCCTGGGGAGGTCGAATCTTTCTGACCTGGGGGGTGGTTTGTCCCCATATCTGAAGGCAACATCTCCTCTTAGCCTTCTCTAGACCTCTGCTGTCATCCACAGCTTTTGATTGGCCAAAGCTGTGATGGACTTTGTGACAGTGACAACATCATTGATCTTTTCAGGAAGCACTGAGGGTTGTACACTCTAGTCAGACTATGAACTGTTTTTTTTTGCTTTGTTTGTTTGATTGTTCTTCAGTCTTGCTCTGTTTAAGCACTGTCCCGTATGCTGGGAATAGCATTACAGTAATGTGATCAAAGTCACCCAGGTGGGGGCAGGGGGCCGTTTTGTAAGCTTTAATGTTAGTGTGCACCAAGTTTAATATGTCAGCCTGTTGTTGGGAAGTGATCATGCCGGAGTAGTTTAAATAGAACAGTTTTTAGGTATGCATGGTTGAAATCCCCAGCAAACACAATGAAAATATCAAGATATGTAGTCTGAAGCTCACTGATGGCACTGTGAAGCTGCCACAGCCACGGTGCTGGGAGGGATGTGCACAACCAGTACCAGAGTGGCGGTGAATTTTGCGGTGAATTCCTTCAGCTGGTAGATGGGTGACATTTTATAGTCAAAATCTCAACTAGTTGTGAACAATATGACGTCAAAAACTCTGCATTATTGCACCACATATTGTTGATGTACACACCAGATCCCCTTCCTCACTTGGTGTTCCTGTCAGCATGGAATGATGTGAACTTGTCCAGCGGGATTGCTACATCAGAGATGTTGTTGTGCAGCCAAGTTTCAGTAAAAGTAAAAACACAGAAGTCCCTTTGCTTCTTTCTATGTGTAATTGCAGCCACAAGATGTCCAACTTATTGTCCAAAGAACAGACTTTGGCAAGGAGAATGGATGAGACGATTGGCCAGCTTTAGGCCTCACATGGCATTCGCACTCCTCCCTTGCTCTTTTTTCCTTGCACGTGTTTACAGTATGGCTTGCTTTCTGAAGTTGAGAATACAAGCAATGTGTTTATGTCTCTGGCAGAGAAGAAGTTCTTTGTAAACAGCTTAGTTTTGTTTTTGGTTTTTTCTGACCTCTTTAGCCATGCAAACCTTTCTTCTTCAGAAGACAATACACACAGACCCTTACCAGATCATTCACGATTAAAATGTTCTTAATATGATCAAAATACTCAAGGCTCAGGTTGAAAAAAATCTAAACCCTGGTCAAGATTCAAGATTCCAGATTTTTTAGGTGTCATTTTAGAAAAAAGGTTGTTCAATGAAATTGACTTGTAGCCCCCTGATATTACTACTCACACAGAAAATTATGTGAATAAACAAATAATTGTTGAGTTTATTTGAAAAAAAATCACATTTACATTTGAATGCTGTGGATTAGTTGAAAAGTCTCACAGCATAAGGATGAAAGCTGTCCTTTGTCTGGTGGTGCAGTAGTGGACACATCTCCATCTCTTGTCCGCCTGCAGTGGAGTGAACAGACTGTCCTCACTGATTTCACTGATGTTTGGTAAGTGGGCACCAGTTATGTTCTGGATGGTTTTAATCACCTGCTGCAAAGCCTCCCTGTCTTGGGTTATGCACACTTAGTGCTAGTTTGTCAATTTCCAATCAAAATGTTTTAATAACTCCACTTTGAAGCACTTTGAAGGTGGATTCTGCTCACTTAAATTTCATTAGGAATTAAAGTTGTTTCTGGGAATGTCTGACCTTTCTGGGATCTGTTTGTGAGGAAGTCCATTATCCAGTTGCAGTGTGTGGTACTCGACTCTGGTCCATTGATGAGATTGTGGTGAATGCTAATCTGAAATAAGCAAACAGCATTCTGATAAAGGTTTTGTTACCTTTGTGTGTGTTGATAGTGTGTGGAATCACAACAGAGATTGCATCCTTGATGAATCTGTTGGTTCTGAATGCAAACTGGTGTATCAGGGGGCACTGAAAATTGTTTTTCAATGTTGCCAGAGAATTAGTTTTTCTGAGCAGCTCATTGGAGTGGTGATGAGTACTTCGGGGAGGTAATACCTTAGACGAGACACTAGACTTTTTAGGGACATGTTTAATTGTGGTGGTGTTGAAGCATGTGGGAACACTCGTCTGTGAAGGTGATATATAAAAAAATGTCTGTAGTAACATTAGCATGATTAGCATGTTTTTGTACACTGCAAGGACTCAATCAGGCCCGACAGTTTTACTCATATTCACTCTTAGCATGATTCTTTCAACATCCTCTCTGGATACTGACCTAGTAGACTTCACAGCTGACTTTCTGTGAAGAAGGCAAAAAGAGAGCATGAAATTAGTTTAACTCATCTGCCAGTGTGGTCCCACACATGATGGTATACCTGCTTTTGTGGTCTGTGATCATTGAATCGCTTGCCACATATTTCTGGCATTGCTGCTGATGTCTCCACTTTTGCCCCTTGATGTCAGCTCTTAGTCTCAATCTGGCAGTGTTATATACTTCCTTGTCATCTGACAAAAAGGCAGTTATGCTCTACATAGAGCACTTACCTCCAAATTTATCCAGGCTTTCCGACTGAGGAATCAAAAAACCACACCATGTTATCAACACATTTGCTGATGTATGATGTTACCATTGATGTATATTCCTAGAGACTGATGTAGCTGTCCTGGCTGGCAAAATCTCTGAACATGTGCCAGTCTGTGCAGTCACAACAGTCCTGGGGAGCTGCTGTAGTTTCATCTGTCCAAACTTTAACAGTTTTTACTGATGTTGTGACCCTTTTTATCAGTTGGCAGCAGAAGCAGGGAAATATGATCTGATAGAAATAAATGGGAACAAGGGAGACCTTTGTAGCTGCCAGTAATGTTTGTACAGATATGGTCCAAGGTAGTTTTCCCCAGGCAGAGATGTGAAATAACTGGTGAAATTTAGGCAAAACAGTTCCAGGGTCTGTTTGATTAAAAATCACTAGCTACAGTAAAACACCATCTATTGTTTTGTCATATGAATGCTGGTGACATCATACATTCCTGCAGTGCATTACTCAGTAGATACATGGATATTGTACACTATCTTGTCACCTTTAATTCAGACTATTCTTAATTTAAGAACTACTTTGTTTTGTTCTGCTTTGAAAAATAATAGATACAAGAAAAACCTGTATGATAGCAGCCAGGCAAGCTAAACTTATTATCTGCCCAGACACTATTAAGATTTTTGGACAGATGGCAAATGAACATTTCCTGCACGTAGATAGACAATATTTAAGAGTATTAAACAAATAAAACAGTTAGAAATATGTCATTCAAACTTTATTATCTAGGTTCTTTGATAGATTACATACATCGTTCATTTAGAAAAGACAATCAAGAAATATTTCTATTATTTCTCCAAGCAAAAAAAAACAACAAAAACAAATGCAATGTGAAAAGTCCAATGCCACTTGAAAAACAAAGCTGAAGCATATGCTCTGTGCTTTACCATATGATAGGACTATTTTATTAAGTTTCTCTTTCTCTCTCTCTTAAGTTATTCTCTGAGCAGATTTAGTATTGGATTTTAACTCATTATTGTAGGGCTAATTAGTCTGTTAAAAATGTCTTTTTATGTTTCCAATGCATACAGGCCCATATTTTCAGACAAGTCAGTATAACAATACAGCAATATGTACTTAAGTTATGTAGAAAAAAAATAATGGTAATTTATCATATTATTAAGAGTGAGACTGTTATAGTTTCTAAGTGTTGTTTTTGAAAAACAGTTCACCTTAGTCAGCTGCAGGAAATAAACATACTGCCTCCTTTCTGTTCTGCTTGTACAGATCCAGCCTTTAGGTCAGGCTTTGGATGACTTGTAGTAGAACTGTGTAACTCTATCTCACTGGACCTTTAGCATGACCTTGTTCACCTTTCAATGATGATAAACAATATTATGAAAAAATACTGGCCACTGTTGTTTGCCGTTTTCCAACACACCCAATGAAAAGGTAAAGGCCACTTCAGCAAAAGATTCACATTTAGAAGAAAGCTTTACAGAATGCTGCAGAGAGAAGCTGAAGAGATAACTCCCCTTGTCTCAAGTGAAGTCAAGCAGGTGGATGGTGATGCCAGTGCTAAACTTGTCAGGTGGCAGCCGTCTGATTTAGTGTTATAGTGTGACTGGATTCTAATGCTGAATTTCCCTTATTGGAAGGCTTACAGCCGAATGTTCATCTTTTAAAATTGTGATCATGGCAATAACACAGTGCTTTCTCAGGGTACAAAAATGTAGAAACTCCTAATTTTCATTACAGGGTCTGTCAACAAAAAGAGTGTCCATATTTGGTGATGTTTTACAAATAATACTCTGCTTTACAGATGATAATCTGCTCCCACAAAGGCAGCATGGAGCTATGGTAAATAAAGCTGACAGATTCACAGAAGTTGCTGTGGAAATGATACATGATCTTATCTTGTTCAATCTGATTAAAAACTGGCAAGTATTAAAGTGTTTAAGACCACATTCTTTTATAGGATGCAAATTTCAGCTTTTTGGTATAAACTTACCCAAATGTCCTGTCCAAGGACTGCTTGTTGTACCTCTTTCAAAAATTGCTTACAGCACCACAACAAGTAACACATGGGACCCTATTGTTCACCTGGCGCAAATGTCATTTTTGCCACAAGTGTACGATAGCAAACCCACTTGCGCCGGGTTTGTGGGTCGAGGGGGGAGGGGGTCTGAGAATGAAGGCGGTCTGATAACGAAGGCGGAATGGAGGTGTGTCCCGGCGCATTTGCTATTGTACACCCAGTGCAGTGAGGTCAAATGCACCAGGAGTTTAGACCAGCCAAAACCTCGTCTAAACAGAGGCGCAGACGTAAAACAGCCTACGGCGCAGTTGGCCAACGTGCTCACACACCTCTCAACAATCACAAACACCTTTCTTTTCTGTTTTTGCCTCTCAGCAGTGTAAAATATTTAAGTGTGCTTTGGACATATTTAGTGAAGTTAGTAAAGTGTCCTTTGAAAATATTTTTGATCACAAAATATGAAGTTTGAAGTAAACAGCATGCGTATGGGAGTGTGTGTATCTCGCATGTGGCTAAGACACACACACACACACTTTTCATTTATTTGAGATTGTAGTTTTAATGCCAAATTAATCTCAATGGACAGGACAGGAATCAGAACTGTTGGAACATCTTTAACAGATCGGTCGCTGATAGCTGGAGCAACTTATGTGTTTGTGTCAGCGCATTTATTTGATCAGAAAAACAAGGATTTAATAATAATTATCTATAACATGAACCCTGACCCAAGAGTTGTGTCTCTTCACCGCTGAATCGCCTTTCTTCGTTTAATTTCAATATCAACAAGCGGCCAAAAGAAAAACAGTCCATCAACCATTAATTACCACACGTATTCTTTTCACAAAATGAATTAAATTTTTAGGTGTGTGCGTGTGTGCCTGCATGTGTGCAGGCGAAAATATATTGTAGAAATAGATATGAAAAAAAATTGAAACGTTTGCTTTCTAAACGATTTGACTTAAGGGGGAATTAGTTTAGAGCTGTCCGACACAATACATTCATTGAGCGTTGTCCCTGTCCAGCCGAATAAATTAATGAATGAATGTATAAATAAATAAATAAATCCTTGTAGTTCAGCCATTTATGTTTGCCCCAGGTGTACAATAGCAATACGCCTGTCCAACCGGCGCACACGGAACAAGTCTTTAAAGGGAATGAGAGCAGAGTCTCTGATTGGTTCATGTATTTTTGGGCAGAGAAACACCCATGAAACACTTATGAATTGCTTAGATGATTCTACACAGCTGATTGGACTACCCGCTGTGTGCCAGTGGCGCATTGGGCGGGGAAGAGCAGGATTCCTCTGCTGCTCCTGGAACAAGGTGGCAAAGGTTGAACTGGAAACTCCCCTGAATAAATTAAAACTTTCCCCGCCCAATGTGCCACAGCGAAAAGTGTACGATAGGGCCCTTGGTGTTGGTAAGTATGCTTGATTATCTTCATCAACTTTTGCACAAAACTTTCTAAACACTGTGAAAGTAAAGGTAGATGTACAAGAAATTTTTCAAAATGTAAGTAAAAGAGTATAGGAAAATATATTTTTGCTTTATATTACAAAAAATGAATGGATGGCTACACACAGCAATAAAGGTTTACACAATTATTTATGACTTTCATAAACTAATAGTTCCTATCAATAAAGTCTGGCTTCACCTTACAGGTGTGGGGTGTGGTTTATGTCAGAGATCTATGGAGGCCAGTCAAATCTTTCTATACTAAACTTTAAAACCTATTTCTTATCGGAGCTTGCTTTCCGGGAAAACATCCTAAAAATCTTAAAAACAAACAAAATAAAACAATGGTAGCAACTTGGACTGTCAAAGGGGAATAAAAAAAAACACAAACTTAAATCTCACAGAAGAAGGGCAAGTGATGAAAAAGTGGGTAGGATTGGAGAGAAATGAAAAATTACTCTTTATGGAGTATAATGCTGAATCATATGACAGTACATTTCTTCCTTGTGTTAAAAAAATTAAAGGAGTTAGGCCATGGTGTCTCTCAGTGTGTGTGTTGCTGGAGATTATTTCCCCAGTAAACACAGGACTGAACAATTCAGGGGAAAGCGTGAAAGGGAAAGTCACAGGCTTTTATCCTCTTCTGATCCCCACTATGGGAGATTTACAGACATAATCCCAAATTCCACTGAGGGAGAACCACACAGTCCTTAAGAACCATGACCAGATTACACAGATTGAGACCCATGGAGGACTAATGGAGTGTGAACAGATTAGGTTGTCTGCCATCTATGTAGAGAGACCCTTTAATCAAAGTGGAACCATGTTGCTTTTTCTACAACGATCAAAAAATTATTATTATTGACTGTAAATTTTTTTTTTTAAAGTTACTCTGTATGACCATGTGCACATGGTTTTATATGATACATATTATCCATTTAAAGTAGATAAAATAAAGGAAGATGGTCTGTGCTGCTGAATTATTTAAAAATAAACAAATGTGTGTGTGTGTGTAACAGACAAAGGCAACATGGCTAAATCAAAATGGTAGCTATGACTACATGACATAAACAGAGGAATTTCACATAAAGATAGAAAGCTCAAAGATGGCTGCTGTAACCACACAGAGGTATGGTGAGGTATGTTCAGAGTTTTTTTTTATTCATGGCCAATTTATGTAAACTAAAGGTGGTAACTCTGCTGCTGACTCCTGTTGCTTGTAAAATCAGCTGGCAGACCTTGTGTTTTAGCTGGTGCTAGTGCTAACTTCACTTATTCACTCCTGATTTATTTTGGGCAGGCTCCCCAGTTCCTGTTTTTGGGGAGTGGTGTAGTGAGCAGTCTGCACTGTGCAGGACTGCGTCACTCCTAGAGCTGTAAGGTTGCTAGACATGTAACGATGTGCTCCCAATTTAAAAAGAGAACAATTTTGAGAGCAAAGCTCTGTCTTATTGACCTGCAGACATCATGGGACCAAAAGCATGGAAGTCAAACCTGGAGGTCTCTCGAAGGTGAGTTCAGTGTTCTGGATCTGAGTTCCTAAGAGTTTTATCTATGGGGAAGCAAGAACTCAGATTCAGGGTATATTTCACACTGAGGTGATCTTAGCAAAACTCTTCTTTGTTTAGCTTGCAAGGTGTGGTCCCAACACACAGTCTCTGAAGCACCACTGCAAATTGGCTTTTTGATGACAACCTAAATGGTCACCAGATAATGTTGACTGCTGACTCACTGGGATCTGTTAGTGCAGGAGAGACAAGAATGGGGCTAATTCTTGTTCTTTTCAATGTTCTATAGATTCTATAGATTCTATAGATTCGGTCTAGACCACACACTGAAACTGAATAGTTGTTTTTCTATTGTTTTTATGTCTTGGTTTAATCTTTGTGGATGTTTCTTTTGTTCATTTGTGCTGTTTCCTGTTATTTTGATAAAATGTCCTTGAATATCTTGAAAAGCACTGTATGAATAAAATGTCTTATTATTAGGCTATTACTAATTTCCACATTAGCAGAACTTGGCGACGGAAGTGGAGAGACAAAAATGCACAGAAACAGCAAAACAACAGATACTAAAAAGGTAGAAATTGGACTAGTAAAAGTTATAGTAGAAGATAATATGTAATATGTAGGTTACATGTAAATGAAAAAGAAGAGGAAGAGGTAGAAGAAGTAGTGGAAGAAGAAGAGGCTAATAGTAACAACAGCATGGGGATCACATTAGAGGGGCAGCCATGATCAGCAGTCCAGGCACGTCCATAAATCCATTAATGGGAATCTGTCTGGTTAGAGAGTAAAGAAGACTTTGGGTAAGATGCTAAGTTAGTATCAAGCATTTGTGCAGTTGACATAGTAGCATAACTATGAGTTGATCCCAGGCAAGCCTGAGCCAGCCCTAACTATAAGCTTTATCAAAAGGAAAGTTTTTAGTCTACTCTTCAATGTGGAGATGGTGTCTACCTCCCAGACTTGTTGAAAGTTGGCTATCTGAAGGCTTTGGCTCCCGTACTACTTTTGTAGAGTGTGTATGGCTGTCTAGCCATATGAGTTAAAGCCTAGTTCATATGACTGCAGTTAAGTGAAAAGGTTGAAAATGTTTCTCATAATACCACTTAAAAAGAGGGTTTTTTTTTGGGGGGGGGGGGGGGTGTTTTTTTTTAAAATTAAAATTTATCATTATGTTTATGTTTAGTTTTTTTAATTTGCGTATGTCTGGGGGGAAGGTTACTTTTTTTAAATCAGACACTTCAGTGAGTACCAGGAGATGGTGTTTAGTACCCACAATTAACATTGCAGTGTCAGAATTAAACACTTTCTCATCGTCTTCCTTTTTCTGTCCTTTCACAGTCTCTGGTTCAGTTTCCTGCATGGTACACGATAATGGTGCGCATCCCAGTCCATGTTTGAGCCTTTGATAAGCTGTCTCTATCCACAAGTAAAGAACTTAGTTTGAGAATAATGTTTCTTGTTTTTTTCTTTAACAGCTGAATATGCATCAGGTTGAAAAAAGTATGTGATAAATGAGATCTTTATATTTTTACATATAAGAATAGCTTTGCATATTGGCTAAAATGCAGTGTAAGAGTAAACATAAAAAAAAAACTTAACTTAAGTCTGAGTAATAAACTGGATGGCTTGTATTTACTATTTTCACGGAGTTCTGAGGCTCCAAGTGATTTCCTGCTTGCTTTGAGTGCATCCATTCTCTCAAGATAGTCAGATAGTCAGTGAAGTTGGAGGGTAGCCTCATATTTCCAAAGAACTGTAATATGTGCAATTGAGCAATCAAACATCTCAAAGTAAGGAACCTTGCAATCAGCTGAACAGGCACAGTTCCTGAGGAAAAGAGGGAATCTCCCTCCACAACCTGTGGTTTTGGTCAAAAACAATTGAAGAAAGTAGCCTGGCCTGTTCAAAAGCTTAAACCTTCCATTGCTGGACAAAGATGCAGTGTAAACATACTCCTGCTCAGCTGGTACACAAAGGAGCATTCTGAAACAACTAATATGAAGCATTTCTGATTCTTGTCAGCAATGCATACCATTTATGTGCAACCCTGATTATAGGATTTAAATGAGGGATCATTGCATCATCATCGCAACAACTCCAATTATATCAACCTCAATTATATCATCAAACTTTTAAGCTTCCATGGTAGCTAATGTGCTCTGATTTTATAAAACAGGGCACACCTAAATAAAGACAGAATAACAAGACAATTTTGGCTCAATCCAATATTAACAGTTTTTTAAATCAATCTCAGCTGTTCTCTGCAATGCTGAATTTTTTTTTACTCTAATTTTATTTGTTTCTGTGAGATTTGAAGTACCCAGAATTACTACTCAAATTGTTATTTACAGACGACAAGTACATGGCCCAGTGTTCCAAATAATCTGGTGTATCCATTCAAAAAAAATGGTTACCTGTACCTCTGTCTGCGGTCTGTCCTTTTTTAAAAATCAAATAAGTTTTTAAAAATCCCCTGGTTTGCACTGAGCACTAAGCAATCTAAGTCATACTGTGTGTGATCCTTCCAAGTTATATTCCATTTAATGCAAAATTCCCTCTTTGTGTGTTCCTCTTTGTAAAAAATAAAAAAAGTTTAAGTTTTTCCTCTCACGAAGACAAAATTACAGTCAGTAAATTGCATAAACTAAAGGTAGGCCAAGACACACTGCATCTTTGCCCAACCGGATAAATAAAAGTAAGGAGCAGTGACAGGCAGGATAACTGGCATAACTTTGATCATGCATTATGAATTTGAGATGTATTATTTATATGCGTGGAGAATCACAGCTTGAGGATGTGGCCCTTTCCCCCTCTCCCTGGTGTTCACTCGTACATGAGGTAATCCAGCCTTGTTTTCTCTCCACTGCCTCATCTCCACCTGCATATCAGAGAATCTCTCCCCTCTCTCCCCTGAGGCCTCATACTCTCGACCTATCCACCAGCTAAAGCTCTGCAGGGGCAGGGCACAGATTCATTGCAGAGGGAAAACTGTTGGTTAGGCAGCAGAACTGTTACAACACATCACTTCTTCCACTGTAATGTGCTTTGAGTTGGCTGAGGAAATGTTATCTAGATTTAGGTGATCAGAAAGGTTTGTGTGATTATTCACTGCACTTAGTCTACCACAGAAGTTTATACTAGTGACAGAAACTCAATCCAACCAAATGCATTGCTTTAATCATTATAACTTGACCATTCAGGAACACACTGGCAAATGCATAAAACTAATTTAAGAGGGGGAAACTTGAAACATTCAGTTCTCTCCTCCTATAGTTCTCTGCAAATGCTCGAACAGATTTAAGCTTTAAAAGAACATAGGATACATAAATTAGTATTAGTTTAGGAATACTGGGTCTTTTTAGAGAGTCAGTATATTGAGCTCATCTCAGCAATAGGAGCTGGTTCTTGGGACTCAGAAACTATTCTTCATTTAATACTTCTGACATATATATTTCAATTAAATTTACATTTTGAGTTATCATTTTGTATGTGTTCATATTTCACTTAATTTGTTCATGGTAAGGTTATTTTAATCAATCTTATAAACTAAAAATACCATAATATTAAAGTTTTGCTCCAACAGCATCAAATAGTGTAAAAATATCCAATACCTTTACAAATAAGTATTTGAAATTTTACAAAATTAAACTTTTACGGCCTTTGCCTTATTTGTATTGTGTATGTGTATCTTGTGGGTTTTGTTGAATAAATGTTGTTTTCTGAGAGTGGAGTCAAGCTTCAAAAAGCTTCCTCACTGTAATTAGTCAATAAAGTTTTCATTTGACTGCATTGATCCACGCTTTCTGTCTCTTTTCCTTATGTTGCCCTCCCACATCCGTGGACATAACATAAAGAGTGGGGGCTTGCTCATTCTTTGTTCCTGTGCCAGCTGCTGTTAAAAATTTTGGTTGTGTTTGTCTTGTCTTGACAGCTTTTTGTTTGTGGCAAAGTCAAATGTCTCTGGCTATATGTCTGACTGTGTGCTGTGCCAAATCCTGTAACCCTTGTGCCCACAGTATTGTGTATAGCATTTTGGTGCACAAGTGGTATCCCCTAGCCTTGAGTGATTAGTATAGGATCATTTCAGCATGTTTTACTACTCTAAAACTTTTGCTCCCAAGTCCCTAAGTCTCCTACATGATAGTTATTTTTGATTGTTTAGAAATAAAAAAAACTTACAAAGGTATCCTGCATTATTTCTTCTGAACAGCTACTCACATCAACTCAGTTGTGAGAAGATTCTGTAGCTCCTGTCATGTGTGCTAAGTCAGTGAAAAACCTGACCAGAGCTTCCTCCCAGTCCATCCTAGTCTATACCTGTTCTGTTTACGAGAGCCTTTAAAACACCTGATCCTTGACTGTGTATGGAGTGGTATTTGTTTCTTTGTTATGCAATTAAACAAAGTAGATTTGAGAGGCAAACTTTTTAAACTGCAAATAAAAAAAAGATTTGGGGGGCAAATCTTTCAAACTGCAGTCAAAAAACATTAAATGGGAAGTGAAATGAATGTGTGGGGGAAAAAATAATGCAATTAAAAAAACATTTTTTCTAATCTGAAACTTTTGTTTGTATAATTTTGGCAAAGTTCTAGTTTCTAATACAAAAAAATGTTTGCGGATTTAAAATGGTTTTTTTTGTGTGTTATTCAAAAACCATCCTTTGCGGCTCATAACCTTTTGAGATTCAAAAAACTCAAAGTTTCAGACCTAACCATCACAGATCATCTTTACAATGAAGCTCATTTTGTGGCTCTCCGTAAGCTTCCATCCGACTCTGAAACTGCTGAAGTCCTGGCCCAACACGTCTTTTACCTGCATGGTATACCTGCAAACATTGTGTCTGATGGAGGTCCCCAGTTTGTCTCCCAGTTATGGAAAGCTTTTTGTGCTACGGTTTATTGTCTAGATTCCATCCTCAGAGCAATGGACAAATAGCACAAGAACTCAAGGCAGCTTTACACTGTGTCACTGCCACCAACCCCTCTGCCTGGAGTACACACTGTCATGGATTGAATATGCACACAACTCCATGACCAGCACTACCAGAGGCCTGTCTCCCTTTGAAGCTTCCTTGGGATATCAACCTCCCCTCTCTCCTACTTAAGAGGTAGAGGTACCAAAGAGATGCCTTTGCATCTGGAAAGACAGCTGTTCCACTTTGCTCTGTTCTGTGGACCAGAATAAACACTTTGCTTGTTCGTCAAAAATTATTATGCCAGATCCCTATCTGAAAGTGCTGTAACTAAATTTAATGAAACAATTCCTCTGGCCCTAAATTCAGTATCACACCTTAACGCTAATGATGACTCCCACGCTTCTTTCAATTCCTC
>JAPZDZ010000025.1:26091935-26101946 GCA_029783805.1 Acanthurus tennentii | reverse complement strand
TGGTCTAGACCTGCTCCATTTGTAAAGTGTCTTGAGACAACTTTGTTGTGATTTGACGCTATATAAATAAAACTGAAATAATTGAATTGAATTGAGTTGAATTAATGCCTGTTCCCTTGTTTGTGTCTTTGCACTGTGTGTAATAGAATGTACTAATTTTTTCACATCATTAGTACTGTAGTTCATCTCCTCAAGCTTTCTTCATTTGGTCTGTTTTTTCTTGCTGATTGTCCACAGTCTCAGAGTGGCGAGTATTTTAGTTTCCAGTTGATACAGCCACATGTTTCTTTAACACTTGCTCTTTGGATATCTGGAATTTCCTCTGTGTCATTCTAATTTGATGCTGCCTTGCATTTCATTACTTTTGGTGTGTTGGATCTTTTAACATTTTAATTTTTTTATCATCCTCTCAGGCAAGGGAGTAGATTTGATTTTGACATTGGTGGGGACACATTACCAGGCACACACACACACAAACACACAGGCCACACGCACGCACTCAAACAAACACAAATACAAATGTAAATGTAAAGGACACCACTGATTATAATCATAATATTCATGTTGATTTCCGGAAATAATTTTTTTTTCGGTTGCCCTCCCTACCTATACTCGCGGTTGCAAATACATGCACTGCCTCCTGTCCTGCAAGTAGCTTTTACAAGCAGATGGAGTGACAGCAGGGATGGCCAAACACATATACATTGGAGAGAAAATGGCAGAGCCAATCGGAGAGCGATATTTAGGTTAGAGGCGGGACTTCTAGCAGAGACTGACTGTTAAGCCTTTGTGTACCATAATCATTGACTAAACACTACGGAAAGTGGTTGTATTGATGGTGACCACACATTCGTGGCTGGATATTGGTAGGGACGTGTCCCCAGTGTCCCTAACCAATCCTACGCCCCTGCTCTCAGGTGTAGTAACTTAGTTCCCAGAGATATAAAGAGGTCTTGAGGGTATATTACGCACATTTTGAATTTTTGACTCAGGCTGTTTTTGGTGGCACATCTGGCTATCTGTGAATCTCTTCATTATGTAAAGTAAGACCATAATTTTAGGGTCACAAAAAAAGATACAGCCACTTGTAGTCATTTTAAATTGGTACAGCCCTAATTCTCAAAGTGGAATTCAGTTTTATATCCAGCCTGCTATGGTATGTTTAATACAGAATATAATGTCATGATTGATATGAAGTTGTCATTAACAAACAAAAACACTGACATGTTATGTTATCCTGATAAATGTAAAGTTCTCATAATAGAAGTATCTAAAACAGAGTAAACTTTGCATCAAAGCGACATAAGTAACCAGCAGTTAATAACAGTCATAAACTTTAATAAATGCTCCTCCATATGTTTGTATCATGTTATCACAGTGTTATTTCAGTCCCCTGCAAACCCCTTCATAAAAGGTTTATACAAAAGTTTTTACTTTTTCATTGTTTTAAAAAAAATGTTTTTGTTTCCTTGGGATCTTTATTAGTAAAAGTGTGTTAAGCTTGGAGTAAGTAATTTGTCAGTAAAATGTACAGCTTCCCTTCCCTGAGGTACCACCTTATCATGTCGGAGGGGTTTGCGTGTCCCAATGATCCTAGGAGCTCAGTTGTCGGGTATGCCCCTGGTAGGGTCACCCATAACAAACAGGTCCTAGGGGAGGGATCAGACAAAGGGTAGCTCAACAGACCCCTTATGATGAGTTACAAAAATGGTTCCAGGTTTCCCTTGCCCTGACACTGGACCACCATCCGGCATCTCAGGAGGGGGAAGCAGTGCACTGTAAACACGGTGGTCAGTGGGGATGGTGTGCTGCTGACCTGGACTTGGGACATTGTGGATCGGTGGAAGGAATACTTCGAAGACCTCCTCAATCCCACCGATCCACAATGCCTTCATTTAAGGAAATAGGGCCTGGGAACACGGGAGTGGGCTCTTCAATCTCTGAGGCTGAGGTTGCCGAGGTGGTTAAAAAGCTCCTCGGTGGCAGGGCCCCAGGGGTGGATGAGATCCGCCCAGAGTTCCTCAAGGCCCTGAAAGTTGTGGGGCTGTCGTGGTTGACAAGACTCTGCAACATCACGTGGACATCAGGGGCAGTGACTCTGGATTGGCAGACCGGGGGTGGTGGTCCCTCTTTTTAAGAAGGGGGACCAGAGGGTGTGTTCCAACTACAGGGGGATCACACTCCTCAGCCTCCCTGATAAGGTCTATTGGGGAATACTGGAGAGGAGGGTCCGCCGGATAGTCAAACCTTGGATTCAGTGTGGTTTTCGTCCAGGCCGTGGAACTGTGGACCAGCTCTATACCCCCAGCAGGGTCCTCAAGGGTGCATGGGAGTTCACCCAACCAGTCCACATGAGTTTTGTGGATTTGGGGAATGCGTCCGCATTGCCGGCAGTAAGTCGGACTCATTTCCGGTGAGGGTTGGACTCTGCCAGGGCTGGCCTTTGTCACCAATTCTGTTCATAATTTTTATGGACAAAATTTCCTCAGAATTGGGTCACTGCTTTTTGCAGATGATGTGGTCCTGTTGGCTCCATCAGGGCGTGACCTTCAACTCTCACTGGATTGGTTCGCAGCCGGACGTGAAGCAGCCAGGATGAGAATCAGAACCTCAGATCTGAGTCCATGGTTCTCAGCTGGAAAAGGGTGGAGTGCCCTGTCTGGGTCGGGGATGAGATCCTGCCCCAAGTGGAGGAGTTTAAGTATCTTGGAGTATTGTTCACGAGTGAGGGAAGGATGGAGCGGGAGATCGACAGGCAGATTGGTGCAGCGTCTGCAGTAATGTGGACTCTGCCTTTCGGCTCAGCTCCCTCTTCACCACGACGGATCTGTGCAAAGCTCTCTGTTTACCGGTCGATCTTTGTTCCTACCCTCACCTATGGTCATGAGCTTTGGGTAGTGACTGAAAGAACAGGATTGCAGGTACGAGCGGCTGAAATGAGCTTCCTCCCTAGGGTTGCTGGGCTCTCCCTTAGAGATAGGGTGAGAAGCTTGGTCATCCGGGAGGAGCTTGGAGTAGAACCGCTGCTCCTCCGTGTTGAGAGGAGCCAGATGAGGTGGCTCGGGCATCTAATTAGGATGCCTCCCGGACGCCTCCCTGGTGAGGTGTTCAGGGCACATTCCACCGGTAGGAGACCCTGGGGCAAACCCAGGACACGCTGAAGAGACTGTCTCTCGACTGGCATGGGAACATCTAGGGATCCCCTGGGAAGAGCTGGACGAAGTAGCTGGGGTAAGGGAAGTCTGGGCTTCCCCGCTTAAGCTGCTGCCCCCGCAACCTGACCCCGGATAAGTGGAAGAAAATGGATGGATGGAATTTACAGCTTACCTTTTGCCATGGCAAACACAAAAAAAACTTAAAAGGACAAATTATCAAATAAACCAAATCTAATAAGGTCAACAAAGTAAGGCAGACCAAATCCTACATTTCTGAAACCTTCCCAGTGGAGAGTACTGTGGGGAACAAAACCATGTTGCATATGCAACAATGTACAAACATGAATGATGAAATCAAGACACTTCCACATATTCTACCCACTGTCACTTCTTGTCTTGTTTTATTGGAAACAATGACATTTGTATATTTGACTTCCAACTGCATGACACACCAACACAAAATACTCTGCTTATAAATCCTATCTCATATTATATTATGTATTATTTAATTATATTTTTGTATTCACAACTCTATATACATAATTCTAGGAATACAAATTAATGTGTAATTTATGTGATCACAAAATAAGCAGAGTTAATGATATAACAGTATGTGTAAGCCCTCAATAGTGTCCCCCTATAGAATCTGCCTGAATAATCCCTCCAGCATCAGGTGTATAGTTAGACATCAGTGGCAGAAATGTTGATCTAATGTCTAAACTTAAGTGTCCAAAATCAATTGAAAAATAAATCAGTCCCTGCTCTTCGGCAGGCAGCTGCTGTTGCCCTCATCGACTTTACATTATCGACATTACTTGCCTATGCTGAAAAGTAGTCCTAAATATCAAACATATTTTGGGGGGTAAAAGTATATAGACTGAAAGTAATTGAGCTTTGGCTGTCAGTGAAAAACATACATAAGGGTTCTTTCTGCTATCCCAGAGACATAAATCTGATATGGAAATAAAGTTAACAAGTTGGCAAGAGATGAGAACATATTCAGTAATCCAACACATTTCTATATGTTTGAAAGCTCTTTTAAATTGATGCCTAGTTGCAGCAGCTGTACATATCATCTGAGCTGCTGTACAAACACAAACACACCTCAAGAATCAGGTCATACAGTAGCTATTCAAAGAGTTCACTTCCCAACTCTGCCTCTGCCAATCGATATCAACACCATCAACATGAGTATCACAAACACAACTGAACAGACAAAGTGTTTGAAGTGAAAGGAAAGAAGAGCAGAGAAAAAGAAGAGGCATGTATCAGAATTTTTAAAAAAGGGGGAAAGATGAGACAAAGTAAATAAAGAGAAAAAGGATGAAGGAAAGAGGGTTGTAAAATAAGAAGAAATGAGGGGAAAGAATAGATGGAAAGGGAGTTGATTTGGTCCCACTGAAGTTAATCCTCCTCCAGCAAGCAGCCAGCCTGCCAGCCCCACAATTAGAGGCAGCTGTAGCTTCAACTATCATCTTGGTATTCACTAACTGTCCCATAAACACAGTCATTAAACTGATGGATCCACCTTTTTGCCCAGAATTTGCATTCTTCTCAGAGACTGTGTTTACTACCATTAGATGGAACAGATCTAATGGTGGAAGTGCTGCTTTATTAGCATCCCCAGCCCCCCTCCCACTATGCCCCCCAGAGGTGGGCCCAACCTTGAAGAAAGAAAACAAACTGATTTATTTGGCTCACCCATGAAAAACAATTTTCATGCAGTTTTGCATTTGTAATTATGGGTCACAAGTCAGGTGCCAGGCTCTTACAGGCAACAGATTGTTTTTCAATTAACAATGACTTTTCTCATGTTGCCTGTACTGAAAAAGCAAGGATATATTTAATTGAAAAAGTCCAAAATTTACATTTTCATTTATACTCAACTAACCATTTACTAATTACTTCAAACAATTTGAATGGAAGGATGCCATTATGGCCAAGGTTTACACTCTTGAACCTCAGCCAACAACTAGCATTTTTGTAGGCAAAACTCTCTGACTTCTGTTTCTCCTCATTAAGTTCTGTTCTGTTCTCAGGAATTATGTACAGTGAGGCTAAAAAATTTTGGTTCAAAGCAGCAATCAAGCACTCATTACATGAAATGCAAATGAAGCTCTGACGAGACTTACATACAAGAGGCTTTGTAACCTACTTCTGTGTCTTTGGGCACAGAGGAAAGGTCATAAGGTCAATTTTAATTTATATATTTTTGTGCTAGTATTAATATTTCATGGCAAGAGCATTGACTGTATAAAACACTGGACAAAGCCTAAAAAATCTTGTCCTGGGCGCCGCCATTAGCCTGCACGAGACTCCGCCAAGAGCCCGCCTAAGCGACGAAAAACCAAAGATGGGAAAAGAGGCGGGGCTCGAAGGACAGACAGCGCTTTCATCAACAGGCTGTCAATCAACAGCCGAATAGCTTAATTTTAAGCTTAAATATAAAATAAACAAATGAGTTAGAAAAAAATTCACCCCCTCTCAGGGTTTTCATGGGATAGTAGAGAAGCTGTAGACAAAAAAACTTTTTTGACACAGCCTGTAAATATGTTTATTGCCGTTTTAACATGGGCTCCAATGGGAATTTGCTCCCTTTTGGAGCCAGCCTCAAGCGGTCTGCCGAGGAATTGCAAGTTATTGTACTTCCTTGTTGGCTTCAATGCGGAAGTGGGGAGTTTGCCCCTTGGGCAAGAGTACTGAAAATCTATACTGAGAGTGACATAATGCAGAAACAGGTAACTGTGTGATTTGGTGCCCCTACAGTTTCTGATTGCAAGACCTCAATCATAAATCAAAAATCCCAGCTTTGTGCAACCATGTTGTCAGTTGAAATGTATGTGTTAACTACAAACAGAACTTGGACCAAGATGTAAGGTGTTGAAGTGTAAGTTAAAGTTTTTAAAAGCATTACACATAACTTAGAGCAAAGCTAAGGTAAGCTAAACCAGAGGTAATATGATGCTAAAACCTTCAAATAACATTCACTGACTTTGGCCTATTAAAATGGGCAGATCTGGCACATTTCTATTCTAACAGTAAGAAGTCCACCTTGGCATCTGTCATGCAGCCCTTGATTTTACAAAGCTTTCCTGTTCTATGCTTCCTTGTTAAGGACTTCTTCCATATTTGAACCTCTGTCATGGTATCCATTGAGGCTGCTCAGAACATGGCTGCTGCGCTTGCTTGTTCCAGCACTGTTACTGAGTCTGCTCATCTACCTACTAGCATTCTCCACTGGGTTCCCCTAAACACTGGACATCATTACCTCCTCACAGCACTGCAAAGCTCCAAAGACGTGATGCTTCTTTTTTTTTTTTGCCTTGTCAACTAAATTATTGGTGTCCCTAATGCTTTCCCCTTGCTCTCAATCACTTTAGAGCATACAGTTTTACTGAAAGTGCTTTGCAAATGTAGTGAATTAAACAGGAATAAGTTAAGAGAAGAAGTAAATTTTTAAAAAAATGGGCACTTGATCCTGAGAAAATTTTGAAATATCTTTTATCTCATCCTCAAATGGTAATATGTCTGTTATTTTAATGGTAAAGAATGATGAGTTTTACTTATCAACATCTGCTTGGGATGTTCATTATAACAGTAAGTATGGAGATATGTGGATATTTTGCCATGTGGGATATTGTAATGGTATATAGTTTATTATAATGCTGCAACAGTGGCTTTATGTTTTATATGCGTGGGTGCTGACCTAATTAGCTGGCAGAACTGCAATATTTGATTTTTTATATGTTTTGCACAAATATAATGGCATACACAGAAATAACAGGTTTGTCATTTTTCGGTTTAATCAAAAACAGACATCATTGCCTTGTCATTCTTTTCACAAACAGTTTCTTGACTGAAAGGCATTATAAAATTAAATTATTCAGTATCACAATATAAATTTTATATGCTGTAAAATGTTTTATCCAAATTAGACTGGGCAATCACCTCCTGTAGTGTTTGATTGCCATATCCTTTAAGGTCAGGTTACATAGATAGGTGTGTGCAATAATCCAGCATAACCAGTAAATTTTACCATGTGGCTAACAGTATTCAGGTTTTTCCTTGTCTCTAAAAGGATATGAAATGGTATCAATAGATACTTTGTGTTTTTATGTGACTGCTTAACTGCTGATCCCAGGAAAGGATGCTAACTGATTTTTAAAATGTAAGCAGAGCAAAAAAAACCCCAAACATTATGTCCTGGATTTATTCAGCCTTTGCCTTATATCTCCTGCAGAAGAAAGGAGCTTTAAATATTCAAGCAGTCTTACTATTATCAACCCTCTGCTCCCATGCTTTGGCAGGTATCTACTGTTATCATTCCTGAAAAGGAAATTATAGCTCTATCATTTTGCCCAGAAGCTATGTCAGTCCACCGCAGCCACGACCCCCACCATCCCAACCTCTGCCCCCAACCAGCCTCTTTTCATCTTTATTAGACAGGTTGTACAGCCTACCGTACATCCCCAGCATATTAAAACAGGAGGCTCATTGTTCCTGCCTTTCTGAAAGTCAAAGCAGGTTAACAACAGCAGACTGGTCCAGACCACATCTGTTTGATTAGAGACATTTCCAGACTAGATCCAGTCCACCTTGGGTCAAGATTTGGTCTAAATGGGATGATTTAGTCATGACCAGACCAGAAAAACTTAGTCTTATCTAATGGCACACTGTGGAACTTCCAGAAATACTATGTTGATAATGATACCGGTGGCTGTTAGGTGAATTGCATCCAGTAACCTGTTGCTTTCATTAGCACGCTACTAGGAGCACTAGTGATCATTTTGAGCATCAGCTGTGACACACAGAAGAGAAGACATGATTTACCAGCACAAGGTAAAGAGGGTAAGTTACGCATTTACGCATGTATGTTTATAGTTTAACAAACTAGGTCTGATAAAATTGAGATAAAACTATAATTGACTCTTGATAAACACTAACATGAACTGTTGATACAAAGATACCACAGATACCATAAATAAGGAAAAGATTGTAGTTTCACCACTTTTTTACATAATTCATAAAGCCTTATAAGCTTTCTAACATTATCTAGCACAGTATTGAACAAATTCATGGTCTTCGCATGAAACTTTGACTGCATGTGACATCAGGGTTAGCTAACATTAGCGGACCAGCTTTAAATAACTAAAATAACTTATGTTAGCTTTCACTGAGATTCAGAAATGTTAGTGTCACAGGCTTGTGCATTCAAGTATTCACATCCCCAGGCCAGACATGGGAGGGCAGAGTTTCAATATAAATTGGATTTTTAGCATACAAAGACTTAAAAAGTACATGAATAAAAAATGTTAAAGACTAAAATAGCAAACTGCTGGTGAGCATTCAAGTATAGAATAAATCAAATGAGAAAATGATATAATAATTAAATTAAACCAAGTCTATCTTCTATGCAGTCCACTTTACAGTCTCATTGAGTGCTTTATACTCAGTCCAGAAACATCACACACATCATTAATGTGTTACCATTACAGATTATTTCACTATAACCGCTTAACTTTTACAGGGTTGCAAAGGGGCTGGAGCTGATCCCAGCTGACACTGGGCAAGCAGCAGGGTACAGCCCGGACAAGTTGTCAGTTTTTCAGTAGGCTGACATACAGACACAAACAACAAATCTGGTCAGCAATAGAGGGTAGCAAACAGGTATTTTTCAGAACAATTCAGCTGAGCACTTTACACTGTGACCTGTCCTATATGACTATAAGATCATTAAAGCAAAAACATAAATCATGTCATATATCCAAATGCCAGCAGCCCACATTTAGCAAGAAAAAAAAACCAGCTCAGAAATCAATCAACAGTGCTGAGGTTAAAATTTAGGTGACGGGGATACCGATGAAAGAGTGTTATATGCGTTTCTGTGTTATTTAGATTATGTAAGCAACACCTCAAGGTAGATTTGTCACCACTGAACTTCTTTCACTCTCTTAATAAGAGTGAATAAATGATTACCAAACTACTGGCAAGAGGGGGGCTCTCGAGCCACAAACACAGCAGCTCTAAAGGTCTGCAGATTGGTTCTGACATGTTTCTCTGTCGGTTAAGTATTTTATTTTCTCCCTCATGTTTCATGTCTTGTCTTCCTGTTTTATTTTGTGAACATTCATCCTTGTCTCTGTTCCAGGTTCCTGTCTGCCCTGCCCCCTCCTCGTCTGTGCACACCTGATCCCTGACTGTGTCTCCCACACCTGTGCCTAATCACTCCCAATCAATCCTGCATATTTCCCTTTTGTGTCTTGTCTCGTTGCCAGTTCGTTGATGTTCACAGCTCACGTTCCAGCATTCTTTCATAGTCTAGCCTTCTTGTATTTTGAACCTGCTTGTTTTTTTGACCTTGCCTTTTGCCTCACCTTTTTTGGATACCTTTGCCTGGTTTGACTGCCTTCCCGTGTACCGATCATTGCCTGTAATAAATTCTGTCTTTGCTGATTCTACCGAGCCGAGTTGTGCATTTGAGTTCTTCCAATCCTGAGCCAATTTCTTGACAGGTTCTTGTTCTCCTAATGTAAACAGTGCATGTGATATTGTACCAGGCAATGCATCCCTTAGCTGAGGAGAACTATGCATTAAAAATTTTAGTTATTTTACCAAGTCTAAAATTTTTGTCTTTTATTTACAGTTATAGCATTTTTTATTGCAGTTACAAAGGAGATTAAATAAAACTTTATAATTGTATACAAGGATACAAGGAAGTTTATTGGTC
Organism: Acanthurus tennentii; assembly: GCA_029783805.1. Taxonomy (NCBI): domain Eukaryota; kingdom Metazoa; phylum Chordata; class Actinopteri; order Acanthuriformes; family Acanthuridae; genus Acanthurus; species Acanthurus tennentii. Next base: position 26,092,064 of record JAPZDZ010000025.1, on the reverse strand, counting down.
ATTATACAACAGGTTGCATAATGAGATTAAAGTGTGGTTCCCACTTTGATTAAGTGGATCTGTTGGTTCTGAATGCAAACTGGTGAGGGTCCAGACTGGCAGGGATGTTGTTCTTTATGTGCTGGAGAA
>JAPZDZ010000025.1:26046558-26070586 GCA_029783805.1 Acanthurus tennentii | reverse complement strand
ATGTTTAATATAACATTTACAACTTCCAGAGTACTGGGGTGTTTTCGGACTCATTTACTGCTCTTTGAATAAAAATAGTGAATAAAAATACAATACAAACAAACAAATCAACAAACAAAAATTACTGGATGATAATAGTGTATTTTTTTTTCTTGTGTACTTAGCTGCATTTATGAGGACAACTCAAGCTGTCATTTTCTACATATTAACGTCTTGCCAGCTGACATGTACAATAAATCTTGTGGTGTTACTCCAGGAAGCAGTTTACTTGTGAGCAGCATGCTGCAGCACATAAAGCTCAGCTGCTTAAGGGTCTCTCCTGAAGTCGACTGTTGTGTATAAAATGATTCATAACTGCTATTTTGACTTCTAATGCCAACATATTTAGTCATACCAAACAAGTTAATAAATTTTTCATGGCACAATGCACCACTGTGGCCCTGAAATAAACACAGATCCATTTATAATACCTACATATTACATACTAAGTTACATGTAAGATTATTTATTTCACAGAACATTTTTATTCACTGTAATCTGTTTTTATACAGTTACAGTTGCATTTAGCCTAAAATAGACCTTGGGCAAACTAGCAAATCATATTACATGTGTTTATTTGGTAAACAAGTAAATTCAAGATTTTGAAAGTCCTACAATGGCTTAGAAGATGGCCCAGAATTTTGAACAGGACATTGAAAACTGAGCATTTATGACAGGATGAGGTCAATACTGAACGCTGATAACCCAGGCACAGAAGTTTATAGTAAAATTTCACTTTTTCATCAGTGACCTCTGTATGTACAGGTGACCTCAGTATTTCTCTTGTGGACCAGGCTATTATAACAGCAACCATTCAGTGTCAGAATGTTTGCTTGGGAGCTCCAGTTAAACAGCACAGTCTTGTGTATCTGTTCTACTTTAGAAAGGCTATGAATGAGCTAAAAGCCACAGATATGAGCAGTGGTAATAGTTACACTGAAAGCAGGATGGCAGTTTGCAGAATGGAGATGGACAGCAGTGGGGAGGTGTGTTTTAGTGAATGTGGCTCTTGAGTTGTGGGTCATGCAGCAGAGCAAACCTTCGCTGTACATATGTCTGTGATGCTACTGTGTGCTACTGCCAGCACTCCAAAGGTTTGGTTAAAGTGCTCTTAGTGTTTTCTTTGCTTCCAGAGTGTCAGGAAAAACAAAAAGCAAACAAACACTAGTTTGGGGAAGTTTTAGGTCATGTTAGATTACAATTGAAAAAAGTTTGTGGAGTTTTTCTTGAGGTCATTTGAGATGATGATTAAAGTCTAGCTTGGATCCATGGTGACAGCAGAATTCCTCACGTTTCTTATCTCGTTGTCGCCATTGGGCCTAAGTGAATAAACGCAAAGAAACCAACCCTTATCTTACTGCATATGATACACCACTGTCATTATAGAGTTTCCGCAAATTGGCAAACAGATGATTCCTCTACATCATAAATAAGAAATTATAAAAATATATAAATATCTAACATGTTTTGTTTCATTTTTTTAGCATTTTTTTTTCTTTGCCATGAGACTGCCTTTATGGCATTTTGTAAGTTTAAGTAAGAAATTCTGCTATCATTGTTTCAAAGAAAAAAGTGAGATGATTTTCAGAGGTATTTCTTACCTTTTCAAGTTGTGCATTCTGTTTAGACTTGTACAGGAACTCTCCAACAGCCACGAACACAGAGAGGACAAGTCCAGCAGCCAGGACGATAAAGATCCCTCCAATGTTCTGAACTCCAAGGGCACTGGCCTCCTTACTCTCCTCCTCTGGACAGCCGTTTCCTCTCCACCATTTCTCCTTCATCATGTGCAGCTTCCCTTCCTCCTGAAGCTGCAGGATGGCAATGGTAATCTTATCTCTGTATGGAGAGCCTGAAGGACCAAAAGATATAAAGTCAGCGGGAGCAACCAACATGGCCAAATCGGTTCCTTTATCTTCTCAAAGAAGACAGTGATTGACATCATATCATCTGTGCCAAAGTGGATAGGTTCATATTTTTTAGTTAGTTTGTTAGCAGGATTATATGGTCCTGCAAATATAATTTAAAAATAAATTACATTTAATACCAGAATGGCATAGAATAATTTATCCTATTTAATAGAGAGTAGCTGGTGAGTGTGTCTTGCTTAGTGTGATTATTTTGCTTAATTGAGTTCTAAGTGACGTGTTGTGTATAAATAGTCTGTTTTACAAAAATACATACAGCTTAGGCTGTATGCAGCCTTTTCTGTCTTGTATTGCCTCTCACAGTGCTCCAGAATGTAAGATAACAGGAACAAAAAATAACCCAGAGATTAGCTCTTATTGAATCAATGTGAAAAGATAAAATAAAAAAGAGAAATTGTTTATTGTTCAGATTATCAGACTGCTTATAGCTGACAAAGACTGCTAATTGGTATTTACCTTCATGTGCCCCGTATCTGCCAGGGTTTGTAAATGTGATTGAGTTACTCTAGATAAAGGAACAACACTCCATGTACAGTATATATGTTTATTATTTTTTTTGTGATAAGTCTCTCTTTATTTAATGATAAAGCCATCTTTGCTTCTTTACTAATTTAATACAGTTGTTTTAAAGCCTCCTCCTGCCCCTACAGTTTCATTCTACAAACAGCCTTGTATGCTGTGTATTGGTGTATTTCAATAACAACCCTTTTATATTTTGTCTGTTAATAGGCCTACTTAGTCCATTCCAGCTTATATTTTTTGGTACCTGTTTAACATTGCATTAATTTCCTCACATTATACCTTTTCATTTCCCCAAAATACACAATCTCATCTCATCTCATCTCGATTACATAAATCTTTGGTGTTTGATACAAATTCATACGGTACCCTTTAGCAGTTGTGCCTGATGAGCAAAGCTTTCCTGCAACAAAGTCTTTCCCAACACATTGTTTACATTCATGGTTACAGTTTAGATAGGTTTGAGCGACAAAAGCATTTAGTGAAGTTTAGAAAAAATATGAAACATGGTTCAGTCTAGGAAACATCCACCCACATTTGTTAAGTGTTAAATAAAGGTCATTGGTTCAGTACGCTTCAGTACGCTTCACTTTTGCTTTTACTTGGTTTTCAAACTCTTGTCTGGTGCAAGAGCTTAATTTGTGTGGCCTGGAACTGATCTTGCCTTACCCTGACCCCAAACCCTCTTTGAACTTTGTTGCTCTTTCTTCTGTGTAAGATGGAGCAATTACAAAGAGCATCTAATGCTGACACTGATGCCTTTGCAAGAGAGTTTATTGAAAGTCTGATGTATTTCATTCAAATGCAAAAGGGTCCCATGTGCGTCTGTGTACCATGCTACTGCGCATGACAGAGCTTCACTGTTTTACACACTGGGAATAATAGAGGGCTGCCCTACAGGCCCCCCCACACACTACCATACCATACCTAAAGTTCATCACTTGGGCTCACATGTACACACATAGCTGTCTAATTAAAACTGGTCACTGTGTAAATCTGTGCTGATGTTTACACTTTAAACTGTTGCCCTGGTGCGAAGAGGTAATGCCCCCATAGCAACCCTCTAAATGTTCCCCTCTGCTCATGTGATCAATGAATCCCCCCTCTCTTTTGTACAGCTGCCTCTGTACCTCCTTCTCTGTCCTTACTCCTTTCAGGTAAAATACTCCAGTACCTTTCTTTGCTCTGTTGATGAAAAACAGCCACACCTTTAGATCCCTGATTAAACCTAAATGTTGAGGCGTAGTAAAGAAAAAGGAATAACAGACAAATAGAAGCCAGCCAGACTCCCAATCCCCAAACCTCCCTGTGGTACAGCCTACACACTGCAATCAGGATGTTAATGCAGCTTGAATTATTTAAAAAGCTAATAACACCTATTATCACAAACACTTACGATGAACTCTCCCTGGAGCACAGAGGGGGAAAAAAAACATGTTTAGATTAGAAAACATTATCAGTAGGCTAGCTCCAGTGGAATAGCATGATTAGTATTTAGGGTGCAAAGCCGGTTTAGTAGCAGTATTATTTAGTGTACCCAGAAGACCCTAAGCAGTGACAACGAACAGCCACTCGCCTTTACTGTAGCAGAGCTTTGAGCTGCAGCCTTGTTGTGGTGTGACTGCAGTCACAAGGCCATGTTCACACTCTAAAATCTCTTGTCCTTCATCTCTGCTCAAGGGCTTCTGGTATCTGACTTTTTATTTCAGAGCAGGCCAGCCAACACGTTTCAAAGGCATCAATCACCATGGTGATGGTGAATATGAATCATGCTCCAGTCCTCGTTATTCATTGCCATCTACAGTGGATACCTTCCCTTCAGCTTCGCAGTGGAACAACAAGCTAACATGTGTCAGATAAATAACTCGCTACAACAAAGAAAGAGGCAGCCTTGAAATGGGGCCATCTTTGCCCGATCAAAACAATCAGAGAGACCTCTACTGTGATATCATTGACTAGATGAACATTAGCACTCACACAGTCTGTCATACAGTCAAGACCTGTGCTACACTGTGGCAGCATGTTTTCGGCAACTATTATAACCTACATTTACACCAGCGAGAAATAAGCAAACAATCTAATGCTTTAAATCCACTGAGCTGAAATAGAGCATCAGTGACAGTCAATCCCTCTGTATCAAGGGCTCACCTAAGGAGGTGCATGAGGAGACGGGTGCAACAATAGAGGAGGGGGCCCCTTTCACGGCATGGTGAAGAAACTGGATGTTGAGCTTAAACACCACCATCATTTTTTCAAATAGTGCTTGCATTCTATTTTTTTTTTTTACAAAAATTCCACAATAGCCATTTACATCAAACTGCACACGCATGAAAGGAGAGTTGTGTAGGTTACCTCTCTCTACTTTAGGCCACATATCCATTTGTAGAGGGGATGCTGATGCTTGTCATTGGTACTTGAGTTAAATAGACTGCATGTTAAATGGACTACATTTCTATAATGATATTCTCATCTTTCAACTACCCAAAGTGCTTTACAATCATACTGTCAATGTTTACAACACAAGACAGCATTTGACTATCAACACACACACACACACACATTTGCCTACTCAGGTGGGATCTTTACACAGTGTCGACCATCAGGAAATATGCATGCACACTCACTCACACACTGATAGAACAGCCATCAGGAGCAGTTTGAGGTTCAGTATCTTGCCCAATGACACTCGAACATTCAGATCACAGGAGTGAACAATCAGCTTTCTAATAAGTAGATGACCTGCCTACCTCCTGAGCTGTGGCTCCCCTGTTCCTTTTTTGTTATTGTTGATTCCTTTAGTTTCTGTTTCCTGCTTTTAAAGCAGTTGAGTTTTTCTGTTCTGTTCAGTGACTGTGGAAAAATACTAGTATACATAATATATCGTTTTTTAATCATTCAAGGTGTTTATGGCCCAGGAGGTTAACTGGGTCGTACACTAATCTACTGGTCTCCACCTACTTCTTCCTACCCTGTTTACTTTCCACTGTGCATGCATAAGCCAGCCCATTCCTAATTACCAGTCCCAAGCCCGGATAAATGAGGAGGGTTACATGGAGGGTTACATCAGGACATCTGGTGTAAAAAGCCTATGCCAAAATGAAAAATGCAGACCATAAATTTTCATGCCAGGCTGGGTGGGGCCCAGTTTGCCAGTGAAAAGGCAAAGGATGATCCACTGTGTTGACAGAGAGCAGCTGAAAAACAAATAAAAATTAAAATTAAAAAAAAAAATTTTGTATACAGTTTTGGTTGGTAAGCTATTACCTTAGCATCGGCGGGCTGTGTAACCACATGTGCATTTCTGGATGCATTTTTCTGTAACCAATGAAGAGATTAATTTGGCCTTTAAATGTCCTACTGTTACTGAATTTGTGTTGAACTTCAAGTAGATGCCAGAGAAAAGAGGATCTTTGAACAACTCTAAAAAAAAACATTTGGTGTTTAAATATAAGATCTGATCTGACTTAAGGGCAGTCCTTGAGAGGGTACTAAGGGTCCCTAGAATAAAGAGGAAAAGTTCATTTTCACTAAAAGTCCATTGGAAAGCAGAAAAATGACAAAATTTATAACTATCTTAAGCCCAAGATTCCCTTCATTTTTTATAATAAAACATCTGTAAACAAAACAAAACAAATATATATCAGACGATGGATGCTGAAGCAAAGCAATTTTCACAAATTGGGGTCTGTGGTCTAATTTGTGTTAATTTAGGGTTCTTTGACAAGAAACACTTCAAGAGTCATTGGATTAGTTATTATCCAGTGTAATCACATTGTAAAAAATAAACTAAATTGGGACACTGAGCTTATATAAAAATATGATGCACTACAGGTCAATATGTTAATAAAAAAAAGTGAAGTGAAGTGCAAGTGACATTAATCAAACTAACTGGAATTGGTAATTACTCTTTAATGATGGAGGAATATGTTGATTTTTCATTTTTGGGTAGAATGTGTTAATTTATATCAGAAAACAACCCTCTGCATTTGTGCAATAAAAGAAGCCCTTCATCTTTTAATTCAGGGAAGAGTGGAGGGCAAAATGACAAGCCATTCTGAATCCAGGATAAGACACATAGATATAATCTGCCAGATCGAAGACAAGTAACAGCATAAGCATCCCTCATGCATTGTCTTTCATAGAGGGAAAAAAACAGAAATTCAAATGTGCTACAATGGTTTACACACTGAATATGTATATTTTTAGCCCACTGAGAGCATTTCTCTCTATTTAATACATTCAGAGATTTGTTTTGCATGTTTAGACTAGGAACAAACACAATGAACGGCAAATTCACAAGTGTAAGTGTTGGAAATGATTATACTCTGGAGATTTTGATAAACCAAAAAGCATTCTAGTTTTTGTGTTATATAAATAACAAGTGAGGCAGCTGCTCATGATTTGGATTTCTTCTGACACACAATTCCTATCTTCTTTAATGTTGATTCTTTTCAGTATAGAGGCATTTCTTGAATTGAAGCAGTACTTAGTACCATTAGGTTTTCTTTTTAACTAAATAGAAATGATGAGATAACAGTAGTTGTAAGCAGAGCTGTCTGCTTTCCTGCTCAAAAAAGTCACTTTATTACTCCAGATTTCACAGCTGCTATGTGTGGGAAAATTTAAAAAAATGGCCTGAACAGAGGCTGGCAGGTATTGTAACTGCTTTTAAGTAGACAGGAAAAATCAATATGTGTCCTTAATGCAGTAATGACCAATAAGCTTTTACGTTAACAGAGCAGGAGTGATAGGAAAGATAAACATATATACATAACTGTTTATGCATGCCTAAACATGCATATACACACATAATATGAATCTGTTCCCTTCACAAGTACACTGTGTGATAAATAAAGTCAAACCCACTGACTGTTAAACAAGAGTTTAACACTTTGTAGGTATTGTCATTTTTTCTTTATTGTGCATTTTATATTCAATAAATTATTTAAAAAAAAAGAAAAAGAAGAAGAACCAGTGTTTTTCTTTATGTCTGTCACTGTCTTTTTTTCGAGCCAAAAATGACCATATTTAGGTTAGAGGGGCTGGACAAGATATGTATTGTATTGTTATAAACAGGAAATTAGATCTAGAGACCAAAACCATGTTTTGTTTGAAGCTGATAATATGTTAATTTTTGCTGTAAAGTTGAGCACTTTAATAAGGCCTCTATAGGAAAGCTATGACGTAATTTTAGAGCCAGCCTCAAGTGGCTATCCAGGGGACTGCACTTAACGGCTTGGTTTTTCCTTTTATATCTTTGTCATCAGTCATTAAATCTCTTGCCTCTAAAAAATAGATAATACTCTTTATGTTAAGAAACTGTTACAAATATTTTTAAATGGAGGACCTTTCAAAGATTCAATGTCCATGCAGCATCCTTGTTCTATTGGAGCTCTCTGTCTGAATTAATGTTGCTTTGCAATAACACACTCCATGGTGTGTGCTCTTGAGGTCTTGAAAGTGTAAAGGTTTGGGGGGTTGGGTTGTGATAAGGTGCTGCAGGTCATGCCATGGGTGATCCTCTTTTTCACAGAATAGCATTCAGGAATCTTCATGTTAATAAAGCGAAGCTGAGAAGCCTGGCGGCAGAAGCAGAGACATCATGAAGGACGGCAGCCTGCACAGCCGGCACAGGCACTTCCCCCTTTCCCTGTTTGATTAATGCAGTCTAATGAAACTAAATGAAGATTGATAGTAATCAGGGGTAAAGACAAAGAAAAAGGAAGGATGAGGAATAATGCAAAGCCTGAGATTACAATCAGGACAGAGTAGAAGACAGTAGCTGCAAAACCTATACAAAATAATAAAACAAAACCAAAAAAAATTCTAAAGTAAACTTGTGATAATAGTAGAGGCAGTGACTGCCTTCAGTGACCCATTACAAATACAGTGTCTTTGTGAGTGCAATGTGAGTGCAACTCATTTTAAACACACCATCTAAGCTTTGAGAGAATCTAGTACAGTAAAAAGCCTAAAGAGAGAGGGAAAAGAAAAAGTAATCTTAATCTCAAACCATGAGACTCTGGAGGGCAGAGACAGCAATGTTACAGCCTGGGTAGATGCAGGATTTTAAATCAAAAAACATATTTTTACTGTTTTCACACTACAGCACTGAGTATCTAGCAATATGAAAAGAAACCTTGTTGTCCTTGCACAAATATATGCGCTCTTTTAGATATGCTGAAATTCTCAAAAAATTCCAAAGTGAGAAGTAATTATTGGATACTTTTATATATTCATGGAAATGCCTTAAGTTTTGCAATACAGCTTCTCCTTATCATTGACCTATAAACTCCTCTAAATTTTCCACAAAATTTAAAATGAGTCACTGACCTATTGTATAGTCATTAAGGTCAAGGGCACCAAAAGTATTCTAAGCAATGTATGCATTGGCCTGGTGTGTTGAGGCACACAGAAGGACAGAAAAGACAGATGAGCAAGTTTCCATAGTTAAATCCTATATAATTTTATTGCATTTGTTCCATTTGGTTCACCAGCTTTTTTATTCATTATTCACTAATTCCCTGATTGGTATTCCAAACATAGGTAAGGTGCTGCTATTATAATTGAAATTATCAATATATCATTTATTCATAAGCTCTTGAAGATCCAATCAACACTGATGCAAAAGTCAAGCAAGAGAGTAAGAAACAAAGGAACTGGTCTTAGCTTCATTGTAATGCAAGAAAACATTCACTGTTGAAAGTTGCTGGTATCTATCAGCAGCCTTTGAGCTGCTTGTAAAACTTAGCTGGTTTGTGCTGCATCCACAATGCTTGCAGGAAATGAAAGCTTGCCCTGCTACATTTTCATAGCCCAGCCTATTAAATGAGCTTAATCTCCCTGTGCAACTTCCTCAGAATAAATATTTCATAAATTTTGAGTGAGCAAGTGCATATGCCCCAGTAATTAAACAAATAGTACTACACCTCTAATTTTCAAATTAATGCTCTGCAGCCAGACATTTGAAAGCCTCACAGATCTGTGTAAACAAAACTGAATGGAAGTTCCAACATTTCCAAAAACATCTTAAATACCAAGTTGAATTTTGGTAAAGGCTGTATAAAATTATAAAAAGAAATTATATAAATGATGATTTGTGCATTTTAAAAGGCGCTTAGACCACAAAACTTTCTTTACTACAGTAATAAATTCTCCAGGCACACAGGATCCATCTTTGTTTTACAACAGTCCTCCATATGTTTAAATATTGTCCTGAGAATAAACAGAATTTGCCAGTGAAGGTTTCATGTAGTTAACACACCATTAGCAATGACTAACAGCTGGTAGGTGAACTAAGTCTGTCCATTACAGAGCTGAGGGAGCTGCCAGGGGATGGATCACTGAGTACTATGGCTCTATCAGGGTCCAAGTACTAATGCAGGCCGACACCTATTCTCTGTTCAAGTCAATGAAATATATGCTAAGTGGCCAGGCTACAAGGGAATATAGCCCGCATATGGCAAAGGGTACTAAAAGGGTAGGATTAGCAATTTAAATACCTTGTTCCAAGTGCATGTGAATGGGCCACCAAGGAGTAATAATGCTAACACCCCTCTTTTCTTCAGTATGGACAATCTGTGTGGTGCACAAGCTGCCACAGGCAAACACCACCTTTCTTTTCCATTCACCTAAGCTTACATTTTCTTTTCAATGACAAACACACTGGCACATGCAGCTTAATGTGAAAAAAGCATATTTGTTATATTTATAGTTCAAGTGAAATTTATGCAATGTGACAATGTGAAATGTGCATGGGTGCCTTATTCAAGGCTTGTGTCAAATAGGCATGCATGCATACACACAAAAGCAAACAGGAAAATGCATACAGACACACACATACTGTAAGGAGCCTTCCAAATGAGCACATCAGTCAGGAAATGCAATCACCCAAAACAAATATAGCCTACCTCCACTGTTTTCACACACAGCAAAACCGTCACTAAAATTACCTTCTGTGGCTGACCAGCAGAGCATACACAAAGAGCAGCAAACAACCTTGCAAACACTCACAGCAGCGGGAGGACATTTGCTTGATTTTTCAAAAGTGTACAGCTCGATTTTTAAGGTAGGTGCTGATAATTTTAGACTGGATTTGCAGATTATAGATCATTTCTATCAATGTGACCATTTCCATTTAAAGAAGTCTGAATATTTTGTAATTTAAAAAAAGAATGAAATTTTGGAACAAGCAAAATATATTCACTGCCTCCATTCTGGATAGGCAATTTACTCAAGTATGCATGTTTAGAGAGGGGTGCACCTCTTGCTGTTTGCATGTTTATTTGTATTAAGTTCTGCATAATTATACAGGCTTTCTGTTCTTCTTTCCTAACCTACATGACCCTTTAGGACAGAGGAGGGCACTTTACCTCTAAAATGTATTTGAAGGTATTGTCCTGCTGTAATATTTATGAACTCCAAAGAGGGGAGTGTCTATTGTTGATTAACATCACTGTGTGCATATGTATGCATCTTGAGAGGGTCAACTTAAATGCCCTTCAAAGTACAAATTAATTTCATTTTTCATTGATCTGGACAGTAGGGGAGATTGATGCCACCCACGACAAATTAGCACTAATTCCACAGACCATCCCTGACTGGCCAAGGACACAAAGTGGCAAGGTATGGCAAGCTGGGAAAAAAAACAAGCCTATTTGACTCTCTGCTAGACATTATGGGTCTCCCATGCTGAAGTATGTGAGATTCCTTTTTTTTTTAATTTGGGGACCAATTTTTGTTTTTTCTTTATGGTGGCCATCTGAACACATTGTCTAAACACAACATCTACTTAAGCTTGCTGGTCAATCCCTCTCTCCAAGACTACCAGCCATCATCTTGTGCAGCATTTGGTGGCAGTCATAACATTGCGGGCCCTAATGAAATAGAAACAGCGAAGAAAACAGATCAGATGAATAGCAGAAGGTGTGAGCAAGGCCGGGTAACTAGGCAGAAAACAGTTCAAAAGGAAAGCCAAGAAAGTGACACAGAAGAACATGCTAAGAAAATTATATGGTTTAAGCCTCTGCTAGAAGGGGCAACTGCTTTATTACAAAACTCAATTGTCAGTGGTGATCACAGAGTAACAAAACCAAGCCATGAAAAATTGGTGGTGTGACCAAAAGTGGTCATATTGTGTAAAAACCTGCTGATGTTAGTTACATGGAGGAGATGAGGAATTTCATGCACCACTCCACACTAAAGAAATGTTGTTTGAATAGAAGCCACAGGAGTAATGGAAGCATCTCAAAAGTCATCTAACCCAAAGAAAGACTACTCAGTTACAGTTCTACTGAGACACGGGGAAGCTCAACATCAATTCCTGTTTTGATCCATTTCCAATACCATGCATTGATGATTTACCAGTTAATTTAGGCAAGGCCACACACATCACTACTTTTGATCTCTGTAAAGGCTACTGGCAAGTATTTCTTGATCCAGCATTTAAGAAAAAAAAAACACTGTCTTTCAGACTCCAGGATTTGGTCTGTTCCATTACACCAGTCCTACCTTTTGGGCTGCAGGGAAAACCTGTAACTTTCAGGGTTAACTGACATCGTTTTGCAGGACTGTTACAGCAGCTGCATATCTGGATGATGCCACGATTTACAGTGCAATTGGTGCAATCTGGTAGGACAATCTTCAGCAACTTAAAAATGTTCTGGGAAAAACCCAGAATGCTGGCCTAATCGTCAATGAGAAAAAGGCTCAGGACATTAAGTCTAAAACACTGGTTATCACATTTGAGTTTGAGTATGTCACTTAAATGTAAACACAATGTAACAAAACAAAGGTAATGCAGGATGTGTGGTAGAGTCAGACAATGGGTAGTAGGATGATTTTAACAACCTGTGAACTATTTAAAAGCACCACAAGAAACATAACTGGTTATGAAACACTTTGAGTTTCATACTGATGCTGAAATATGATCTACATAGGCAATTGAGAATAAAAGGGATGACTTTTTCAATACAGTTATTCTTGACTTGAATGATGTCTGCTGCCAGGTCAGATTATGAAAATTACTATAACTATTTCAACTTTCTTTTTATGGTGCTGAGTGCTGAGGTTAAAACAAAGTATGTTGGTGTGAAACCGATACTCGATAGCACACACCAACAAACACTAACATCAAACCAAAGGTTCTTTATAGTTACTGCATGGATAAATACAAGAGTAAAATTGGGAATTAAGGTAAAATTACCATACAGACTGTCATGTATTCTCACAGGTATCCAGTGAAACCATCATTATTGCATAATCTAGACACAACAACAACAAAGTTTTTTATCACTTTTTATGGAATAAAAGAGATGTGTAATGCGAGACATACATTGTCTTTTTATCATGTATTGTTGTGCCCAAAAAAGACAAATTTCTGCCTTTTGTATGCAAAATGTAAAGTAGAGTATTTTTTATTTAAATTAATTTTAACTGTAGTTCATTTGGATTCAGTCCTCCATTGCCAGCCCTGGTGCCCTAATTATTCACTAGAGCACCCAATGTGGATTTATTCACCACAAAAATATAGTCCCTAAATAAGCACTCTATTTCTTCCTGTTTGAGTAACATTGGCTAAAAGCTACAACAATAAGCTGTTTTTTGAAAGCAATAAAAAAAATGAAAACATGTAACTATCAGCTCTTATTTTAAAATTTAAAATTTTGGCAAGAACCAGTGAACTTAGAGATGAGACAGACAGGGTGAGAAAATCAAAAAGGGTTGAGAGATGGACGATCTGTTTTTTTAAGTGGACATTTTAGAAATGCTTTATTCTACAAATATATACCATTTCAAAGCATATTGAAACAAATTTCTTTTAATTTCACCAAAAACTGACAGTAAGTTGTTAAAAAATATATCCCATGTACTTCCTTTTAGACAAACACAGGCAGGACTGAACACAGCCCACCGAATAATGCATTGTAATGCAAGTATAGGTAGGTGTGTCATGAGTGCTCAGTCTTCTACTGCACAGGCTGCTTTGATTGTAAAATTGCTTGCATAAACCACAATCAAATCTAATAAATCAACACAGTAGATGTGTATATACATTTTCACTGCTGATGTGAAAGACTGTAACAGAACGCCATCTGCCATGACATATCACTTTAAAATTATTATTATTATTATTATTATTATTATTATTATTATTATTATTATTAAAACTACAATAAAACCAAAATTTTTGTTTGATTTTACTTTCCTACCTTCCAGTTACTCTTGTATGTTTTTAGTAATTTCTTGTCAGACAATAAAGAAATCAGAAGTTTAGTTTTAAGTTAAAATTAAGCATCTTTCAATTAACCATTGATTTTAGACTAGGTTTATTCACATTCATTGAGAAAGCATGTTTCTCACAAGCCCTATTACTAGGGGGCTTAAACTCTGTAAGAACTATTTTACAATCTCCTCGCTATGAATCTGTATGATTCAGAGCAGCCTTTTGCATGAGGTCATCATGTTAAATTCTCTGTCAGTTGTAATTCTACAGGTACTTAACCACAGTTTTTCTTCTCGCTGCGTTTGTAACAGGATTATGACAATCTGCTGCTGAGCCCCGTAATCAAATGTTGCACCTCCACACACAACGTGTAATGTGCCTCCCTCTCTATTCATCCCTCTATTTATGTTACACTCTGCTGCTGGAGATAGCCCCAGGATTTTCTTTGCTTAGTATTTCTCCACATGGGTCACCCTGAGGGATGCTTTGCAGCATGAACACACAAAAAGAGCCTGAAGTTTATACAGTTTACAGCATTTCATAAAACTGTTTATGACCCAATTTATAAAACACACAACAGTAGGATCATATTTTTGTCCCACTTTTTGATCTACAACTATATTACTGTTATATTTACGGACAGCTTCAGCACTGAGGATTATGATCCGTTATCATATTATCTGGTGAAAGATTGAATAATCAAAATAAAAAGGTTTAAAATGCTCACACTGATAAAAAATTGTAGAATGACATCCAGAGTGAAATGAAAAGACACATAATAACTCTCAAATTCCTGACATGATCCGGAAACTAAATCCAACTAAAGACAGGCATTTGCATCGTCAAGCTCTGAACTTCACAACCTTAGCATTCACTATAATGTCAGAGCACCACTGGTTTCTACATACTTTCTTTACAATCTTTAAAAAAAAATTGAAATATTACAAACTTTGGCTGACCAGGCTTATTTGGGACTTATTTTACAGGTCTCTGATTTTGGAATAGTTACTCAGCGATTTCCCAAAGGAACCGTGCAGTTTGTTACTGATTATATGGGAAATGGAGTGTTCAATTGCTACACTTGCATAAAGCTTCTAATGTTACCTGGGCAGTCTTTTAGTAAGTAATTTCTATGACAAACTTTTATTTTTTTAGTACTTAATTACACAGTTACTCACAGTCAACTTCATGGATATTATTGGGAAATTATAAACCCACCAAATTAATGAATGTTACCTGGCAAGTTCATTGAATGTTTCGTGTCTCATTCAGTGCAATGCTTTTCAGCTTAAGCCACACATATTGCAGAAAGAACATTAGGCAAAAAGTGATAACACACACTTTTTTTTATTACAAACTCATGATATGATTGTTCCTACCGAGCAAGCCTCAATGCCGTGGCAGAGCAAGAAAGTATGCTACCATCACAGTCACAAAGGTAAAAAATGGGCACAATTGAAAGAAATCAGCTTCATCCTGTTGTTGCCTGCTGAAGCAACTCTAAAAACTGCAGCTAACACGATCAAGCCACAAATTTCTCATTCCAAAGCACAATGTGGCTTGACTTTGAGTGGTCTGTGGTTTAAATGCATTTTTCTTTTTGCCTATAGAAAAAAGAATATGTAAATTTGCAAAAGCATATTTGTTTTAAACACATATCATTTTGTTATTTAAGTAAAAATCAAAATGACATATCGCATTCCATTTTTTTTTTTTTTTACACACTAGTCAAACTAGTATCAGCATTTTATGATAGTATAAAAAAATAGAAAAGCTAAATGTCAATCTTGCTGTAATGTAGGTGATTTTTCATTTTGAAAATTACAGTGAATATAAACATTGCTCCCTGATTTAACATTCATGCAAGAAATATTCAGGTCACAATTAAAGTAAAACAGTTTATCCTTTGTTCTTTTTATATTCAATTGATCCAGTAGTAGAAAATGAAAATGGTATTTCATTTTTCTGTCACCAAAAAAAAAAAACATAATCATTTGTTATTCAAGCAAAACAGAAACTCTGATCATTGTTCCTGATAAAAGGATCCCCCTGATCACAAAGCACCTTGGAGCTCTGGGCTCATCTGTTAAAACCAGCCTCGGAAACCTTGGGGTTGTGTTTGATCAAGCCATGTCTTTAGAGGGTCATTCGTGACAGCTGACCAAAAATTGTTTTTATCACCTGAGAAATATCTCTAAAGTAAGGAGAATGTTGTCTAAACCAGATCTTGAAATCTTGAAATGATCATCCAGGCGTTTATCTCATCTCTTTGATTATTGCAATTCTCTGTTCATTTGTTTTAATAAGGCAGCCCTAAAGAGACTTGAGTTTGTCCAGAACTCTGCCACCAGACTTTTGACAGACATGCCCAAATCAGCCCACATCACCCCTGTCTTATCCAGTCTTCATTGGTTACCGGTCAAATTTCGTATTCAATTTAAAACTTTAGTTCTGATTTTCCGGGCGTTGCATGGTCAGGCCCCTCAGTACATCGCTGACATGTTATGTCCCTACTCCTCAGGGCGCACCCTTCGGTCGTTGGGCCAGAACTTCCTAATGGTCCCGAAAACCCATTTGAAAACCCGGGGCGACCTGGCTTTTAAGGCTGTAGCCCCTAGACTTTGGAACGATCTGCCCCTCTCCCTCCGTTTGGTCGACTCCGTGGATGCTTTTAAAAAGCAGTTCATGGGTTTTTTTCTCTTTTATTTATTTTAATGTACTGATTATGTTTATTTTATTGCACTTATTTTATGTACAGCACTTTGTGAATTTTATCTGTGAAAAGCACTCTACAAATAAACTTTACTTACTTACTTATTATTTGTTATTATTTATTTTTAATGACTTCTTTAAGTGTGTTGTATGGCTAAACTGAAACCTTACGATTATTTAATTTAAGACTTATTTGAATCTGGTAAAATGCCTTGTCATTGCAAAAGTTCCTGTTTTTTCCCACTGCTACTCTTTGTACACCTGAGTACTGAGGTAACCATAAATAAACTGGGGGCAATGTGCTGATGAGGCACCAGCTGAACAGGGGTCAAGTCCTTTAGCTTTGAAAAAGAAAGTAAAATATCAAATACTTGTTTTTTTTCTGTAGTTTACTTTGCTTTAATTATTTTAGAAGAAAATTCCAGTTTTATTACATTTTGCTATTTTAAGGAGTAAATACAAAGGTACTGGCCCTTCATTTAAAATCTTTTTTTAATATAATAAATTATATTACAACTTCTTATACTGACTAAGCAATTATTTTAAGTTTATATATTAAGAACAATAAGTCAACAATACAACAAAACAGGAGCAAAACGCATAATGGTAAACTGTGTATATAAAAACAAAAACGCAAAAGAAACAGACACCTTGCTATGATATTAATTAAACTATATTAACTATTAATGATATTAACTAACTAACCATATTTAAGGCAATTCACTTGTAATTAACACATAAGTTCATAAATTCAATGAGAAACCTTTCTCTTTTTTCTGGTTGAGTGAAATAATCTACAGATCTGTGCATGATGTTAACAAATATGGATAGTCTTGCAGAAAACACAAAAAATATGCCATGGTCAATAATTAACTAGAAATTGGTCTGGCTGCCGCAGCACAAACTAAGAGTAAATGGACAACAGTTGTGCACACAGGAATTAATGTCCTGATAAAAGATAAGTCTTGATAAGAGGACTGACAGGTTGCATTTTCAATTTTAACATCAAGGTTTGCTATGAAGTGAATTTTGATGTAAAAGACCTGGGATGCTGTTTCATTTATTTGATCCATATATTTGATTTTGCTTATTTTTTACAGTACAGCAGACTAAGTCATTGAAAAATAAAATGTCAAATGCTGCTGTCCTGTTCTTTTCAAATGATAGCATCTTAATTTATACTGTCACTTAGATTTTGCTTGCATAAATGGATATTATGTAATACTGTTGTGTTTCATTTTCATTTTTAAATTTAAATTGACATTTGAACTCTGCCAACTGTACAGCAAGCTTTAAGAATTAAATGTCAAACACCTTTTGATTTTTTAATTCAGTGGTGGTTCTTGAAAAATGTTTATACAAATATATGAAAATACAAATTATATTTTTTTTATTAAATTTTCATTTTTGCTGAGGTATTTATATGTAAAAAACTATAGTGCCATTTCAAAATTACATTTTTCAAGTACTAATGTGTACATTTTCAACTTTTTAGTAATAATTAATAAATGCGGTCCCCCTCAGGCTTCTATATTTACAGACAACAGAAATCTAACACAGTGAGTAAAAATTGTAAACATACCCATTGGTGTGCCAACCCCATACGCCTTGGAATCTATGAGCCCTCCAATTTGGGTGAGGTTGCAGTTGCGCTGTGTGACAAACTCAATAGTGGTGGACTCCATAAGAAATGCGTAGTCTGAGGTGAGCACACGGTGAATGCCTTCTTCAATGTTCTTCACCATCACTGAGTGCCTCCGGCTGCTCATGAACTCCCACATCTTATCATAGGTGGAGATCTTTGTTTTCTGTGAGGAGAAAGTTTAGCGTTGTAAAAAAAATACCAGCTATTTTAACAAAGAATACTCTTAAGTCAAATGATGTCACATTTATTCATTGCAAAAGCTGTTCACTGTGTTTTGATGGATATAAAGTTCTATGTTGGAGGATAATGAAGAATTTTTTGTCCCAGCAGTTATAATGTTCTGAGTGACTAACAGAAAACAATGACAAGCAGAGCACTCACATCACTCAATTCAGTATCATCAACGTGCTCTATAAAGGCCTGCAGATCCATTTACATTCAATTATTTTCCAAATTTCATTAGGAAAACACGTCATTTGCTTCAGCAGAACTCTTTTTTGCAGTACCACCAGTGCTATATGCCTTCTGTCTGCCTCAGTCATTATCACTTGTGAGGAGAATATTGGCTGAGGCAGACCAGCATGCTAAACAGCAGCAGTAGTGTGATTTTGTGTGACCGTAAATCTCTGCTGTCTGTGCTGTGCTATCACCTAGAGAAGCAGCAGCAACACAGACAGCAGTATGCCTTACTTTCTACACCTGTAATCATGGAGAATAATCCAAGAGTGCATTGCTCTCCAGGGGAGCAGATTTGAAGGCATTTTTGAAGCCATTTGAAACTTAATTAAGTCACATCTTCAAGGTCCTGCCCGCCATTATTGTGTGTAATGACTTTTTGTGGCTGGTCGATATTTTAGATCAACTGGGTGATTTGCAGAGTGCCTATCAGAATCTTTCTGAGTCACCCTTGACAAATCAGGCAATTGAGCATGCAAGCTTCAGACTGCTGATAAGGCGAGAGCAGTGGCTGTGAATACATGGAGAGTTAGATAACCACCTACACTCCAAGTCAGGCAGAAAGCCAAGGTGGGCTTCCCAGAGCCTCCACACAGGGATCCAGAGCTGATTACGCTTAAACCATGCGAAAGATCTTGGAAAACCAATTGGTATATATAAAAAAGAATAGCTGTAAAACTGAAACAGCAATCAAGTCCAAATAATCCATCCATAACATTGCAGAATATGTCACATCATATTTAGTTTAAGCAAAGTGAATCCAAGTAATCTGGTTCTTTAAATTAGTTAAAAAGAAAAGAAAATACTGAGTCTGGACTTCTTTTCATGGTCTGATCCTCTTTCTCGCATTGATTGCCTCTGTTGAAGAATACTGTCCTCTTTTACACACACTTATTCATATCTATCCTTTATATTTCAGTCATGCATTTTTTCCTGTATGCGTTTAAAATTGTACTCGCTGAGAGCTTAACAGCCTCCACTGCATGTTAGGCAGCAGTGAATGAAGGGGGGAAAGGAGCAAAAGTGAACAATTCTCTCTGTTACATCTTTGCTGAATCGTTACATTTTGTATCAGTTGTTTCTGTTTATATATCTGCTTACACACAGACACATTTTAGATTGAAAGAATGTCTGATCTTTAGTTTGTAAAAAAGCTTTATATTCATTGAGCAGTTGATATAGTTTGTCCATTAGTGTTGAAGTTTCCCTGCTTCCTATTTGACAGAGAGGAGTGCTCTGGCAGGTTGTTCAGTCCACCACAGACAAGCTGTTACCAACTAAAAATATGGCACCAAATCCACACACAATAATTATGCATAGGCAAGAAAAAATATATTCATTTATGAAGCCAACCAGCCAGTATAAATAAAAAATCAAAATTCACATGTTCAGAACAAGCCCGTTATACAAATTACTGAATGTTTTGTTTTTTGTTTTCCTTAAATTGTAGATGTTTCTTTAAAAACTCTCAGTTGCTATTATCCTGTTATTCAAAATAATCATAGAAAATAAAGTAATTTACCCTTCAGGGACAGAGCACACGCTTAAAAAATGGTAGCAGAATGATTGAAGTTTTATGTTTTTCTTTCGTTCTTCTGTTCCTTAATTATATTTGTTATTTATTTGTTATGTGACACCTCCATAAACTCAAAAATTCTTTCTGGGGTAGCTCTTTGGGGTAAACTAAGCGCAAACCATGCATGTCTGTTTGTTTTTTTTGGCAATTCACTATCTAAGTGTTTGGAAATTTAACAGGATAATTAAAAAGGTTGATCTGCTGGTGGCACTAAATTAGAGAGAGAAGATAAAAATAAAGTCACTTGTCCTCTGGGAACCATAAATAGCTTTAGCTAAAGTTCTTAGCAATCTGCCCTACAGTGATAAGACATTTTTCAAAAATGACAAATATCCTTATCATCAGGGGGACTAGGGGAAAAAATTATAAAGTTTGTAGGATTTATTCACTAGAGATTACGAATGTCTGTTAAAAATATGGAAAATCATTGAATATCATTTGAAATATTCCAGTCTGGAGATGGACCAACTGTAAGCCTTATGCCCATGCCTGACTGCTAGCAACACTTGCAAAAATGTCAGTACTGACTTGAAGCACAAGCTATGTCTTGTGAACTTTTAAGTTTTAGTCACACCCGGCCAACCTCTTTCCTTTAACATGCCAAAGTGTTTAAGAAGCAAACCTAAGTTTCAGAATAACCAGGCTTATTCACTTTAACTTCCAACTCAAACTCCTGTGTACAAATTCTACACTTTACAAGATTCACAGTTCATAGAATAGAAAAAAATGGTTGTGAGAGATATTCTAAGCATCAACACATACTTTTTAAAACATATAATTTATAAGGACTCACAAACAGCAGTTGGGTAGAAGATATGGTTGTCTCCCCAGACAGTCTATGAGAGGAAAGACCTCCAGAAAACATTTAAAGTAAAGAAAAATAATAATCAAGCTAACTATCAAGCAATCCAGACCTATTAAATAAGAAAGATTAAAGAAGAACTGCAATTTTGCTTTTTTTTTTTTTTTTTACATACTTTGTTTTGCTAAGGACAACTATTCTGTATTCCAATTGACACTTTTCTGGGATGTTCATCAAATGCATAATGCATAAAACCCTTTTGAAAGACCATGAAATCCACTTAAGTGGACTGCTTGCATAATAATAAAAATAATAATAATAATAACTGGTGTTTAAATTAGGGCTGTCGAAGTTAATGCATTAATAACACGTTAACTAAGTTACCATCAAGCATGTCCAGTCTTAAATACCACATGAGTTTCAGTATAAAACTGATCCTGGTTCTGATTCTGAATGGTCATGCCAGCATTTTATAATGTGTCTTGGAAAATAAATGAAATTGTCTAACGCTAAAGAACAACGTAGTCAGTGGCCATGAACAAAGGGAACAGAACCATTCTTTAAGCTACGTTGTTTATAAAACAGCATATTTTGATAATAGTTAGGAAGACTTGCTGGTTCTCCTTTTTGTAGCTTTGTTGCTGTTGCTTGACAAAAATGTGTTCAGATTCCACAAAAGGCTTCCCTCTGTCAAAGATAATACAATTTCAAGCATTTTTTAAAAAAAAGATGTTTATTGGGGTTATTAATTGCTGTAATAGTTTTGTCAGGTTCTCTGAAAATGCACAAAGTGTGATTTCAAGATGTAAAAAGTGACTTTTTTCTCCAAACTTAATGTCAGGTCAGTTTTATCTTCTGTTATTATTGTGACTGAATGACTCTGTTATCTTGCCAACTGGCATCTCTGCCCTAACTACTGAGCATTGAAGACATTCTTATACACTTTCTGGGCACATGATTTTGACAAAATATTCTGCTTAATTTCTATTTTATGCAGAAAACATATATTTAAATTCCTAACACAAAACTGAAGTCAACTTCCAATTAAGACAATTTCCCTGCAGGCCCTGTCAGAGAGCTCTTCCACTCCTCTACAGAAGGTTCAGTTTATCCTCTAAAAACGAGATCTAATTGTTCTATTTGCTTCACTTCTCTGAGCAGTGAAAGTAAAGGAAAGAAACAGGTTTGGGTCAGCAAGCCTTGAAACATCACGTAACAACTTACAGTTGCTATGGACCCCATTTTCTGGCTAACAGTGCGGAGTCGACAAAATAACAAATCAAACCAAAGCTGCACTCCAAGACCTTGGGGAATATGAAACAAAAGTGCACAGTAATCATCCCAGTTCTGTGAAATCAAATAGCAGACTTAAAGAGGGCGGATTAATGTAACATATTAATATGGCTGGAGATACAAGGCTACATTTCCTTTGTGATATTCATCAAAAAGAGTGCATGGTTGTGTGAGGTTAAGGTTTGGAAAATTTTTATGTACTAATAATACTGAATACTATTACTGTTTGCATGTGTTTTTAGATCTTGAAAAGGCGCACTTTGTCATTTGAAAAAAAACTTTGGGGGGGTCAAACTACTGTAGTCAGTGAGAGCTGAACTGCTACTGATGACAAGTTTGTCCTTTTCAGTCACATTTGTGATATTTGTGATCAGGATTTTTTCAGCTTGATTCAGGAGAGGGTTTGGGAACTTAAGAAGCTCTGCTTTTTGCAGATGACACGGTTCTTTTGGCTTTATCAATCCATGTCCATCATACAGTTTAAGTCTGTTGTTGTCTAATTAATAATGGAAATATATTTCTTGGCAATTTTTTTTAACAATTTTTTTTATTGAATTTTAGCATTTTTTAAACAGAACATACAACACAAACATTCCCTCACATGGTGCCACATTCATTCAGACAAAGAAAATATGGTGGTAATAATATTAATATTAGTAAATTAACTTAAGTGGACAAACGACTATCCTCTTCAAACAGTGAGACAAGACTTATTTGCCAAAAAGGACATAAATGAATCCCAAATATCAATAAATTCTCCTTGTCTACCCCTGATCATATATGATAATTTCTCCAGCCCAAGGCCACTAATTAACTCTCTCTTCCACACTCCAAATGATGGTGGTTCCGTATTTTTCCAGCTTAGTGCAATCATTCTCCTTGCATGGAGAAGACAAAAGTCAATCATTCTTATTTCCTCTGCATTTGTTGTTCTTGTAAAATCTTTGGGGTATATTCCAAGTATACAAATGCTTGGTTTCAGTGGAATATTACTTTCAATCATGCATGATAAAAATTTAAACACTTTTTCCCAGAAAAGTTGAATCCTTGAACACTCCCATAAGCATTTAATCAAGGTTCCTCTCTCAATAAAGCATTTAACACAAACATCAGGGATGTTAGGGGATATATGGTGGAGTATAACGGGGGTTATGTAGATTCTTGTTAGGGATGGTCCAATCCGAGCCACTGGATCGGTATCGAGTCCGATCACGGCCAAAATGATTGGATTGGGTATTGGATTTTTTTTATTAGAACCCGTCCGATCCGGTCCATAAGCCCAAACTATCTCATATATCCTCAGCTTCACTTTGCGCGGCATGCCGTGACACAGACGAGCTGTCGCCATGGTTACCATGTGCCTGTGTTTTCGTCACGTGAGCAGAAGCCTGCAGAGCTTTAGTCATGTCTGCCGTGTGGAATTACTTTATGTTAATGGAGGAGAAAAGTAAAACAGCTGAGTGCAACGTTTGAAATACGCAAAATGAGTGTCTCAAGGGGTGGAAGCAAAACCAGACATTTGAACACAACGAACTGAATAAAGCATCATTTTGACTGTGTGTCTTAAGAAGCCATGTGTAACTTACTGAGTTCTACCTCCATTGTTCTAGTGGAGATGCTATTATTTTATGTTAATTCCTAAAATTATTTATTGCTGCTTTGCAATGTCATTGAGGTATAATGTAACTTTTCTGTTTATACACTGGGATTATTTTATTTGATTTACATATTTGCACCAAGTTGCACTTCTGTTTTAATTCAAACATTTGAATGGTGCAGCTGGGTCTGTTGTGTTTACAAATGCTGTTAAAAGCGATGTGAGCTTTAAGTTTTA
>JAPZDZ010000025.1:26016610-26041945 GCA_029783805.1 Acanthurus tennentii | reverse complement strand
AAAAGGAAAAAGAAAAACAAAACAGAAAATAATCACGTTTTATTTTAATGTTACAAGAACACCATAATCTTCAAATTTAGAATTAGAATTAAAAAATAAACAATAAATTTAAATTAAATACTCATTACTTATTTTTCAAAGACACAGGGAGCCGCAGCAGAGCAATGAAAGAGCCACATGCGGCTCCGGAGCCGCGGGTTGCCGACCCCTGGGTTAGGGGATTACAGTAGAAGACTAAAAAAGGGGGGTGAACGCTAAAGAATTGGATATTGATGACTGAAGAGCATTATGTAGATGTTGACATTGGGTGTGCAACAGCAGATCCAGTGTTTGTGGATGACATAGATGGTCACCATCTTCATCTTGATTAAGTTGAGGATTACACTCGATTGCTGAGTCCC
Organism: Acanthurus tennentii; assembly: GCA_029783805.1. NCBI lineage: Eukaryota > Metazoa > Chordata > Actinopteri > Acanthuriformes > Acanthuridae > Acanthurus > Acanthurus tennentii. The sequence goes on along the minus strand of JAPZDZ010000025.1, from coordinate 26,041,544 downwards.
TTTTGAGGAGCTCTCAGTTTGTTTGTTTTTTCAGATGACATGATTTATTGACCTTGACTGAGTTGAATGGGTATATTCCTGGCCCTAAAAAGTCAGTCTTAGTATTCACTGGTGTAGTGGCCTCAATCAGGCTTTTGAAAACAGAGTTGAAGTGGGGTTCTTCCTGATGATCCCTCGAGTCTACAGTAGTGCTTTTAGCTCTTGCACAGCTTACTGTTTGTTGGCTGCAGATGTTTGGTTACAGTGGGGTTCTCTCTTATCTCATTCAAATAGATGATGTGATACATGAGAGTTGTGATAATGAGCAAAGAGCATATGGATCTGAGGGTCATATTTTGGAAGTCTTCACATAAGCCACTTTACCTATTCTGAAAGCAAATTAGCATTTATCCACCTATTATCTGACATCGACACAGAAGTATTCTTAGAGGCGCCAAAGAGTCAACCTGACCTCATTCACTTGCCTTAAAGTGTCATCACTGTGTTATCACTGTGGGTCTACACCCACCATCAGCACTGATGCAAGCCAGAAAGGAGGTGGTTTCGGCTTTATCTTTTCCAGTGAATATAAAAGCATTGTGATCCACCTTCACAACCACAATGGTAGACTGAATTGATCCTGGAGTCCATGGAATTAAACATGTTCTTTTATTTTTGAAGCCACTCAGCAGTTGCTTCTCCTGTAGCTGAGATTTGGGTTTCAATTGGACACCCGGAAACCATTTATAGCCAGCATTTATGTGATTTCTCTGAAGCCTCTTGTTGCTTGGTTCCCAGCTAACTGTCCTGTTTTATATATCTCTCTCCACTGTGATTAATACCAATACATTTCTTTGATCAATATTATGCAAAGAAATTAAGTAGAAAGATTTTATCAAATTAAAATAAATAAAGTTTTTGCATGGTGCAGGAATAAAGCAGTGTGAATGCATCTACGGCTGATGCGCAACTCGCAGTGGGTAGTTGTTGTTGACCAGTCATAAATGTTACACATGACTTAAACACTGTACACTGTGGGGCACTAAAGCAGCAGACATACAGAGTGAGCAAGAGGCAGAGAGAAACATGGCAGTATGTTCCAAAGCTGACTGCAATCAACAATGTGGAAACACTTAATCAGGGCAGACAGATGTGTTAGAACAATCATTTTCTACACCTGTAATGTTAAATAAACAGAATTTGATGAATTCAGATCAGGAGAGACCCCAGCTATTCCTTCAAAGATACAGTCACAAGTTACTGCAGTCAACCAGCATCTTCAGCTTGGACAACCTTGCTGGGGCTTTAGTCCAATCAGATTGTTGCACATTTGTACACAACCTCCCAGAGCCAATTGAGGACATTGCTACTTTAACAACCCCTAGGTTGGTCACCCATTAATCAGTTAAAAACGAACTGGATATATTAAGGTCCTTTTTTATAAGAAGAATTGATCAGTCATTTTTAAAAATTCATATAACTCATCACTTCTGGAATAGGTGACACATTTTGGTGGTTCATGACATCTAAAATGCAAGTGTTAGTGCCTTTTGGCCAGGTTACATGGCCATCTCATCTCTCTGTTATTAGCTGCAGGTCTGACTCTGGGGCTGGGTTTTTATTATGCACATTTTCAATTTGCACATAAAAACAGGTAGAAGGCAACATAGAAAATTAAAAAAAAATCTTAAAATACCGTAAAAAAAAGATTTTGTGCTTGAGGGAGATGCAAAAGTTGGCATATTGATGAGGAATCTTTGACATTCCTTGACTTAGTGCAAGAGCAGCATTTGTTTACTTAAGCCTATTGATTACGTCATCACGTTGCTCTGTCTAGTCTGACAGGAAAATGGTGCGCCACCTACTGCTTATCATGATGGACCTACACCCAATATTTGCAGTCTTTTACTGATTTTCAAAAAAAAAAAGAAATAATTTTGTGCTATATTTTAAATGGAGACCCAACTTGTGTCTATTTTTTACTCACTTACACACACATACACATACACACACACACACAGCAGAGAGGCAAATAGCCGCGGGGATGAAATGTTTGCTTTGGCTGAATTCTCAGCAAAATCCAGCATTAAAGCACCTTCCTACAGTGTTATGCAGAAGTTCGAGCATGGTTATGTGTGCTTCAGAACATAACCCCTGTGAAACAATCAGAAAAAAAGTTTATACTATAATTTACTACTTTGTTGTAATTAATGTCTCCCCTTATCATAATTTAGGGCCCTATCCTACACCCAACACAAACGTAGTGCGCCAGTGGCAAAGGTGTCATTGCTATCTTACACCCGGCGATTAATTTTTGTCACAAGTATAAGTTAGTAAATTCACTTGCGCCGGGTCTGTGTGCCGAGGGGGGGGGGTCCGAGAATGAAGGCAGAATGGAGGCGTGTCCTGGCACGTTTGCTATCTTACATGCGGCGCAATGAGGTCAAATGCGCCAGGAGTTTAGACCAGCCAAATGGAGGCGCAAACGTAAAACAGCCTGGACCGCAACGTGCTCTCTGCACAACCTCTCCACAATCACCAACACTTTTCTTTTCTGTTGCCTCTCAGAAGTGTAAAATGTTTGAAGTAAACAGTGTGTGTATGGGAGTGTGTGTATTTCGCGTTTGGCTAAGATGCACATACCCTTTTCATTTATGTGAGCTCCCCACACACACATGTTAAATTTCAAATTAGGAATTACTGTATTCATAATGCTAAATTACTCTCAATGGACGGGACAGGATCGCGACTGGTGGATTGTCTTTAACAGATTGGTCACTGACAGCGGGAGCAACTTCATTGTTGGTGTCAGCGTATTTATTTGATCAGAAAAACAAGGATTAAATAATAATTATCTATAACATGAACCCTGAGCCAAGAGTTCTGTCTACTCACGGCTGAATCGCCTTTCTTTGTTTAAATTCAATATCGACAAGCGGCTGAAAGAAAAATAGTCCGTCAACCATTAATTATCACATGTATTCTATTCACAAAATGAATTTAATTTTTAGGTGTGTGCCTGCGTGTGTGCATGCGTGCGTGCCTGTGTATGTGTGCGTTTGCCTGTGCAGGCGAAAATATATTGTAGAAATACATATGACAAAATATGGAAATGTTTGCTTTCTAAACGATTTGACTTAAGGGGAAATGAGCTTCATTGAGCCTTGTCCCTGTCCAGCCAAATAAGTGAATGAATGAACGAATAAATAGATAAACAAATAAATAAATCCTTGTAGTTCAGCCGTGTGCGCTGGGTGTACGATACTAATATGCCGTACGCCAAGTGGCGCACCAGTCTTGAAAGGGTATGAGAGCGGATTCTCCCATTGGTTTATGCATTTTTGGCCAGATAAACACCCATAAATTGAGGAAATGATTCTACACAGCTGACTGGACTATGTGTGTGCCAGTGGCACATTGGGCCGGGCAGAGCAGGATTCCTCTGCTGCTCCTGGAACAAGGTGACAAAGGTTGACCTGGAAACTCCCCTGAATTAATTTTTAACTTTCCGTGCCCAATGTGCCACTGGTGCACGGCGCAAAGTTTAGGATAGGGCCCTTAATCTCACTTGACCCTTGTCTCAGTCTAGTTGAGCTGGGTAAGCAGGGCTGAGTTTTAAATGTTGTGTTTGCAAACAGTGATGAAAAGTTGTTGCATATTATGCCTATAACATTATGTCTCTACAGCAAGGATGCCTCATTCTATAAACACCTGTTGCCTTTAATACTCTCTCTCCTCATTTCTCTTATTTTGCCTCCTCTGCTTACATCTCAGGTCGGAGGCACAAAGACACAAAAGACACAAGGAGTGGAATTATAATAAAGGTAATAGGCAATTAACAAACTGTGAAATGAGAGTTTGTCTTATTGACCAACACCCACTGTGGCTTTGATGTCACACATTATATTAGCAAATCTAGTCCTTCCAGAGGAATGTGAGAAACACATAGATATATGTAATTTTACCAAGCTGAAATTTAAATGATTTTGCTTACTCATCACAGTAATCTTTTAACTTTTCAAAACTGTTGCTCAGAACGCAGTTTGCAAAGTGGAAATATGTCATGCAGATTTGAGTCGTCTGCTTACAAAATTTGCAAAGCTTATGCTCTAAAGATGGATTTGACACCCGGAGCTTTTTGATTCAAGGCATTTACCTTGGAGGCGCATTAGGTGGGATGTGGATGAACATTATACACCTTGGAAAAATGAAAGCAAAGATATGGAGTGTTAACTAGTGTACCAAAAAGGTTTGCTTTTTTTTTTTAAGTTGCAGAATTTTTGTTTCAGACATTATTGAGTGATTTTATTGAATGTGTGAAAGGGCTGAAGCTATTTTGCTAAATTAAATATTTCCCCTCTCTGACACTCGCCTAAACTTTTGAGGAAATCTTTAATAAGCACTTCTGGTGTTATCCTGTACATGCAGACCAACCTTACCAAGAAAGACAAATTGTTTAGACTGACAGTGTCTGACTTGGTTATAGAGACTGAATAGCTGCAAATAGATGTCAGCATAGGTAGGACTATGAACAAATAAATGTACATATATATTGCCTCTTAAATCATCTGTCATTTTCATTAATTTGTAGGGTAAAATGATAAAGACAGTGTGCAACAACTTGTATCACTACAGCAGTTTTGCAATGAATTGGTGTGAGCATGTTTCAGTTTGAAGGTGAAAAAACACACATAAATATATTAATCACTGTTAACTGCAAATTAATGTGCACTTATTGCACGGATGGATGAAAATCGTGTATGAAAAAGGTAAATCTCAAAATAGTCCATGCGCCATTGACGGATTATAGAGAAAGCGGAAAAAAACAGCTACAAGAAACTTGGAGCAAAGACATCTAGTGCAGGGAAGTTTTCAAACTTGGCTGGATTAACACAGCATCCTTGATATGCGGCAGATATTCTATGATCCTGCACTGAGGGGATTACCAAGCAGAGCCTTGGCAGTGGCAGAACTGTCACTGCTACATGGTTCCAGGCTATTTCACTGGCAAAAAAGGTACAGCAGTATTTGATCATGGTGCCTCACAGCAAGAAGATCCTGGGTTTGAACATGACCTGACCACTCAGAACTTTTCTGTATAGAGTTTCCAGGCCAAAAGCATCCAGATAAGGCAAAGTAAGAACTGCCTCCTGTAGGTGTGAATTTGCTTGTCTGTCTATGTCAATCCACTAAAAAACGAATGACCAATCCAGGTAAACTGTAGGTTCCAGCTTCATGTGAACAGATGCATAATCACTTGTGTAAAACTAGAGGAAAACCACAACAACAACAACAAAACTAACATGTATTGGAGTGCCTGTGTAATGGCCCAAGCCTAAGAGACTGAGTATGGAAAAGTAAATGAGTTTGGACAGTGTGTGATTATCCTCCTTGGGTTCACAAAAAGACGACAACACAGTAACTTAAAACCACACTGTAAATGAATCAAGAAAAAAAAACAATTTACCTAAGCCGTATATGAAGATCAGAAAAAAGGCGGAATGACTTCACTACCATAGTCTGCATAAGGTATCAGTAGGGTGCATTAATTGCCTATATAATGATGTCTACAAAATCAATAGAATATTTTAGTTTGCATAATTTCTGGTATTATTGTTCTGCATGATATTTGTTCTGGCATACTTTTAATTATTTTAACATTAACATTTCAATCAGAACATATTTATAGCATTAACTATTCGTTGTAATTGATATTGCTTGCATATTGCAAAAAATAATATCATTGGAGCCATTGATCTTCATTATTGTTTTGCACATTATTGTGTTTTTGCGGCTGCAGCCACTGTACAGTCTTTTATGTATACACCTCAGTGAGGACTGCTTTGGTGTTGCTTCATTCTGTTGCGAAAATTCCTTTTATTTAGTATCTTTTGCCTAATATTACTTATGATATTATTGTCCACAACTCACTGTTTGTATATATAAATTGCAATCAGTATTGTGACGAAGCAGCAAAATTTGATACAGGCTTTCCATATGTATGTAGGTACTGGGTAAGGCTAGTTAGCTAGTGTGTCTTCTCACATTATAATTAGGCAAGAAAAGATTTTGCAAGTTTTACAGACTGGAAAGGTGGAAAAAGCTGGCTGTTTTTCCCTAATGAATTGTATAAAAGCAGTGCAAGCAATTTTTGAGTTTCAGAATCCTGTATAAAATACATGATAGTTGTGTTGATATTATCAACACGATTTCATCTCTTCGACTACAAATACAAATATGACACCAGGTGAGTGTGGGAGATGACAGTGACACAGGGGATAAGATGGTCCTGGCTAAGGTGCAGAGTCTATATAAGCTTCTGAGTAAAAGAGGGTATTAACCAGGATTTTTTGAGAAGTTAAATGAGGGAAAGATAAATCTGATTTCTCAGCTATGTATACTTTATGCCATTTGATCATTTCAAAGTGATTACATTAATAAATTTCAACAATTAATAAATATGCTGATATACATTAGTCATGGGCTTCATTATGCATAGAATCCAAGTGTTTATACAGGTCATTTACAGTTATCTAAGGTTAGGAATCTCAGTGAAGGGGTTCAAGCTTAAAATACAATCAGGGCTTATTGCATAAAGCCACAGGACGTGGTACTGGACTTCCCACCAGTGATTTGAAAAAAAAAAAAATCTGTAACTTTTGCCCGTAGTACAAAAGTACAAAAATACAAGGCTTCAGGGTTTGCATGATGATCTAACTTTTAGACAAACACATATACTACCACACACCTTGCACATCAAATGAGAGTTTAAATGCTGTCTATTTTGCATTTGAGACTCACCACACTACTTAAACCACCATCATGTTTGGTAGTGCAGTGGTTACTGTAGATGTCCAGACGCTAGACCGGCTGCAGGGTCAGTGTTTTTGACCCATTACTACTCTTTTTTAGGCGATTAATTTCTGAAATTCCAGCAATGCTCTCAAAATTATTGTAGTTGTCAGCATCATTCTGCATATTCCACAAGAAATGCATTTTCTTGATGAGTTTGGCCTCAATAATGTCACTGTATTGTATTAAATTGCATTCTGTTTTTCACTGGGGCTATGCTTAATAGGAGGTGATCCAGGGATAAAAGTACATTTTATTATTACTAATATTACTTAACATTACTTGGGGTATGGTATTGGTAATGCAGGGCTTAATGTAGCAGTGAACACAGAAACTCAAGTCTCCAGATCACCTTGATAAATGTCTAAGTCTGTGCATGCTAATTAGCCCTGTACTACGTAATGGGGTTCACTGACAAGTGGTGCAGTGAGTTTGAGGCTTAGTGTGTCTCAGTTTCCATTCATAGTGGTTGAGTAGGAAAACATCATTATGGTCTGCTCTACAAACTAATACTCCCATAACACAATTTCACAGTATTGTCTTTCCTTGTGAGAATATCCATATATTGGTGGAAAAAGGGCAAAATACCCCCAAGTCCACAGGTGGTGAAATCATTCCACAATACAATGATGTGTTGGCCAGTATGATGGTCAAATCATTGAGAAGGACCTTTACATGTGGAATGACTGTTGAGCTGGACTCAGGTCAGGGCAATGACACAGGGTCTCTTGCCCTCTCTTACAGACACTTGATGTGCAGTAAATTCATTTTATTCTGAAGCAAACATATATTTGCCAGTTTAATGGAAGGGAGACAGTGTCTTAAGGGATGATTTGAAAAGACCTTGGCTAAACCTACAATAAATGTAATGATAACTGCTGACCTCTTTTTGAAAAGGATAAAAGACTGTAGTTGTAGAGTATTTTTTTTAAAGCCAAAGGTGAGTGGTCTATAACCGCAAACCTCTGGTCCTCACACTGAGCTATCACTGGTGGTACATAGGATCACAAAATGCAATCCATAGAGCCTTGTATAGATCTTTCTTATTGGATCTTGAGCTGGAAAAAAGAAACTCTTACAGAATCACCAAGCTATATAAAAAAGAGGAGATGCATGGAGAGACCACAGATACATGCGCAGTAACAGCAAACAGCCAAAAAAAAAAAACAAAGATAAGAAAAAGAACTGATTATCACCATATTTTGCTGACCATTTTAATCTGTGCTCCATCGCTGTTAGGATGCCCAGATATCAGGTTAGCTTTGCTGTCAAAATTTTCCCCAGCTAAAGAGGAACTGTGAATTAACTTTCAGCTATTAGCAAGCTTTTTATATACTAAAAAAATGATAGCAGAGGCAAATGCAGTGGTGAAAGTAACATTATCATCAAGTTTTTCTGTTAAACGTGATACAGCCTTAACTATAAAAGTGTCAGATCAGACATCTTAGTTTTAGTTTTTTGTTACAGACAAAACTACACCACCCCTTTGCACTCTGGAAATGATTCAGGTCAATCCAACATCAACAGCATGGACAATGTAGCTCTTCCACTATGCTCTACCTCTTTTATCATACAGTTTATGTGCTCCACTAGTGCCGACTGGCTCGCTATGCCTGCACCACAAGTAGGGACCAAATACTGCTCAACAAAACAATAACAATAACAACAAATGAACAAAACAAAAGTTTTTTTTATTATTATTATTATTTCCTTTTGTATTTTTCTTGTCATCTGTCATAAAAAGGCAAAAAAGTTTTTATAATGATTTTTATTTTTTTGTCAGTCTATTTTTTTGTGTGTTTGTTTATGTGACACACATCTCAGCAACAAGAGGGTGAAATGCACACAATAAAAGTTCTCCTTTTTTAGCCAAAATCTTGTGCAGAAATCTTGTTTTCACAGGAAAGGGTGAGAAAGGGTGTACTTTAACCTAAAAGAAATTAGCAATTTTGGTGCCCAAACCTAACAAAACTACATCTGAAAATGTATTTTTCACGAAAGAAAGAAAGGAAGTGTTAAAGCAAAAATCGAAAAGTGATGTGTTTTGCAATGGATGTATACTTAAGTGAAAGCTCACTAGTCTCACTGCCTAAGCTCCTGAAGCCCTAAAGGCTAACTTCATGTGTAGTATATTGGTGCATATTTCTTTTGTGGTCAAAATGTGTACAATAAAAACAAACACTATTTTTCAGAAACCCTGCCCACAGGACAAAACTTCACTGCCTTTTTTTTACCTTTACAGATAAGGAAAGAAAAATTAAGGGTCTGGATTAGGGGAAAGACTGACCTGACAATTTTTTTCCACTTGCTCTGATGTCATAGACAGATGCAAGAAAAATATTTAGATCAGACTGAGAAAGTGGATCACCAGATATTCAGATTTTTTTTGCCTTTCAGGGCTTATGTAGCTTTCTCATTATTAGGAAATTCAACAACTTTTTTTCTGTTTTGAAAAGATCATTTACCAATATATAGCACACATGTCATGCCATTGAGAAACCGTCTGTAAATCCAGTAGAAACCTTGACAAACTCATATGGTTTAACTGTATACTCATCTGTGATAAGGGGCATAAAAAAACACATCAAATTCAACACTTCAAAAGACTATGCCATAACCAACCTTGAAGAAGGTCATGGTGGAGCCATCCTCTACAACCCCATATTCTATCTTTGTCTGCTTGGCCAGGTCATCAGCAGAGTCGATAGGCGATTCCATCCTCTCCACGGTGAGGAAGGCAGCCAGGTTTGCCGTGTAGGAGGAGATGATGATGAGTGTAAAAAACCACCAGATTCCTCCTACAATTCTGGTGGAGAGGGCTTTCGGCATGAGCTCAGATCCTGAACGAGAGGAGCAGAGGGGGGGGTGAGGCCTGGTATAACACTAGGCTGAAGAGGGGGCAGCACCCAGGCCAGACTAGGCCTCTGCATTTGCTGCCTGAATCACACACTCAAACATATACACACAGAGTGGGCAGAGTGGGTAGCCTCATGGTTGAAACCGGTCCTTGATATTAAGTCTTATCATCTTATCGCAAGAAGTGGCCATACTTTGATGAGAGGGGAAGAGCTAGGGATTTCTTTAAATTCCTATCAGTTCTCTTTTGATAAAAACACAACATGTGACGCAGGTGCTTCTGGAAGCTTGGTGACATAATGAATTCATGGGAGGCTAGCTATTCTACCTGGCTAATTAATCAAGCATGCTAGCTAGCCTTAAAAGTGGCTTTGCTGGTAAGAGACCAAATTCAGTTTATTAAAGAGAGTAGTTGTATCATTTGTGTGTGTATTCTGTTTTGGTTTTAATGAGCAATTTATTGACACAGTCCATACCAGCAGCCAACATAGTTCACAATCCTGGACGTCAAATATCGACAGTTTCACGCTGATCAGCGTCTTACATGCAGACACGCAAGGCACCCTAAGTTCCTGTCTTTCTGCCACTAATACTAAATTAGTGTTGTGATACCGCCTGGTTATGGTTAGGTTTAGGCACCAAAGGCACTTGGTATCATTCAGGGAAAGAAGCATACTGTGTTAGGATCAGGACAAGAAGCCCACCTGGTTAGGTTTAAGGAAATGTGTCTGGTTTTACCCCGGTCTCCTTGTGTGTGATCTACTACTCTAACAATCCCTCACTCTTTCTGCTACTCTTTCAACTACATGGAAAGAGCAGTGAGCAATGACACTTTTGGGCTTATATCTGAGTTTGTTGACAGCCTGGTGCATGTCATAAAGGTTCTTAAGACTACCTATTGAGATGACAAGGCCCTGGTGTTTGATGACCTAAAAAAATGAGCCAGATGTGGAGGAATGACAGAGAGGGTGACAGTCCTAGAGTAAAGGTCTGGATGCATAAAGAACAGTTTGCTTCAAATGATAACAAAGAGCACCTTTTTATTGAAACTATAATGAACAAGAAGGTCGATCTGCATTCCTGAAGTACTTTAGTTTACTTTCTATTTACATTTACACGTTAATATAAATCAAAAGACTAACTCCAAGCTCAGTGCACTTGTCAATACAAGTAGAGGACCAGAGAAAGCTGGCCCAACCACACCATCAAGTGAGCAACACATAAGGGAAGGAGTGAAGCAACTGCAGAGAACAAATTAAACTCACCGGGATTTCAGGTGAGGCCTACATCTTTTTCTTGTTGACTTTCAACAGTAGGCATTTAGCATATATGATGGCCTGTTAGCACCTAGCACAGCCATAATGCTCAGCAGTAATTAATCCCCAAGACCAAACAACAGAACCTTTTACCAGTATCACCTGTGCTCTGACAGTGTAGTATACTATGCTATAACAGAGTGTTATAAAATCGGATTGGACATGGTTAAAATGGTAGCATCCCCTGTTTTGGTCTCATTGGAGTTTTATGCAGAATATATGCAGAGGATAAAGTAGCATACATAAGCCTGTAGAATGGGAGTAAAGCAGGGAGGTTTGTTATCGAGGTGAAAGAAGGTGGGTCTGGGTTATATCAGGACCATTCTACTCAAGCAGCTTAAGCAATTGAAAGTAGGGATTTTTCACATTCACTCAGAGGAAAAGCTGATAAAGAGTCAGGAAAATAGGAGGTTAAGAACTCTGTGGTCCACTCCCTTTGTGAGAGACTCAATCTGCACTCACTTTTCATCAAACTTTCTTTCTCACAGTCCCCTGAGTGAGCTGTCTTGTAGGGGGAGCATGCAAGGAAAGACATGACAGCCAACTGAACCTGAGCCTACTGCTATTGATATTGTAATGGAGAGGGATTGACAGGCCGATAGGGGGACTTGGCTCCCAGGGTTTCCTTCACATTTTTACTCAGGTATACATGAGTTTTTCTAGAGATTATCTCATTTGAAACTTGCTTGTAAATCCTATAGACCCCATTTTATTCTTCATATTATTGCAGATGAATCCTCAATTAAACAAGCATTTTCCTTTATAATTTAAACAAAAAGTAGGTTGTTTAAAAACCACTTGCCCCTTTTTTTGGTACCAAATAAGTGGCATGTTTAGCTTTTTAGACCAAGCTTGATTATAAACCCATGTAAAAAAACGTCCAAATAAAACAACAAAGACAATATAACTATTGAAAATAACTATGATAAAAGACATTTCAGTGATTATTTGAAGTGATTTCAAGCAATTCGCTTGAACTAAGAATGTCTCTGTTTCCTAATAATTGTGATGTTTTGCAGCTGATGTCCTTGATAACTTATGTGAGAAAAAATGAATCAATGTATGTTAAAAAGTCACCAAGGTCTCACTCACTCTTAAACTAACTCTTAAGTCTTTGTTGCTTTCAGCAATGCATGTTGGGTCAGAATCTCTCTCACAGCATAATAATACAACATTCAAAGATTTATAAAGAGTGGGCAGACACTTCTCAAACTTATAAGTGAAAAAAACACATTTTAACATTATGATGTGTATTTCCATTACTTATTCCATTATTCCATTATTTTTTTAGCTGGCTTCTACATAACAAAGCTCAGACTTTATTTTCCATTTTTCAATCACAAGGAATAACTTAAAAAGATGTTCACTCCTTGGCACTATAGTGAAAAATGGCACTTGGGGTCTAGAGGGTTAAATGGTAACAACTTACCATTTAACCCTTTTGAGCACTGTGCTGAATGGATTTAAATAATGGGGGCGATGATGCAACATCCATGACGCAATATCTATTTTTTGTAGCATGTTAATACCCCTTTAAGTGTGTGTTGAATGTTTCAATGCAGTTTAAACCTAAAACACATAAAAATTTGTTGAAATCATTTTTTTTTCTAACTACCAGAGCTAACACACTTGTGCATTATCACTCATTGCACAGTGTAAAGTATGTCTCCTAAATAGGAATCTCACAGAGGGCCATCTTGGGTCTGTTGGTCCTGCTATTACATATAAAAAACAACCTTACACATAAACCAGTCATAGAATCTCCTCCTCTACAGCGCATTTTATGTTTTACCTCAATTAATCATAATCCATTTACACAGGCATGGTTCAACCATGGTATCAAAATCACCCTGCATAGCCACCAGCCACCCACTTTGTCCATTCATTGAACCACAACCAAGAAGAAAAAATAAAGGTATAGCAGGCATGAAAGCAATCACACATTAATCAGTACTGTGAGCAGTAGATTCTGCTTGTTCTGTGTTGGACCTTTGATGGCTATCAGACAAAGGTTTTTAAAGTGGAACATGTTACCAGCTTCAAGCCTCTTAGCCAGTTCCACCTTGGAAACCAAAAAAGAAAATAGGTACAACCCACTCAGAGAATCGAGTCGACCCAAACAGAGCCTGGTTGGGGCTGACTGTCATGTACCCAAGGTAACGTCATGACCAAACAGCACATCCCACAGTTTTCTGGGGGGGCGGGGCAAGCCCCCGAGCAGGGGGGCCTCTCTACAGTGCAGACCAACACAGTGTCATGCAGACACTGTGTTCCTCCACTCCAATCCCACAGCTTTTTGGCCCTCAGCCACATCTTCTCAACTGGTCAAACCTACGATTCTAATCTTCTGGATTTCAAAGAAAAAGCACTAGTCTCGACTGTATCTAAAAGATAAAATGCATAAAATAACGTTTACATACATCTTAAACACTTTATTGTAAAGTGAAAATATGCTTAATGCATCAAGTCTGTCATCAAACTAATTTTTTTATTGCAACTTATTTAGAGAATTTTTTCATTTTAGGATTCAAATAAGCAAAAATCTGGATAAAAAAATCATTAGCTAATTTGGGGACATTAGAAGGCATGCAGTGTAAGAAATCATGCAACCAGCCAGCAAGGAATAAGTTATTAGTAACTAAATCCTTGTAACGATGGGGATGTGTGAGGGCATCAAGGGTCAGTTCATCCAAAAACATTACTTACCTCTTCTGGTATAGTATGCTTTTATCTATTTTTTAACTATCCAAGTTTTGAGCTATCTGTCTCTTAAAATTAACCCTCCTTACAAACACAATGGTGGCAGTTAAATGAAGGAGAGATGTTTTGTTTTGTGTAATACCTTGAGCACCTGCACCTCCTATTCTGAAAAGAGATGTGCCATTGATTTCAGTAAATTTTAGATGTTCATGATATACTTTTGGTTAGTTTTGTTTGTTGGTCTGTTCTTAGTGCTACTCAGAAAATTTAGAAAAGGGATGTAGTTGCCATGAAAGTATTCATAGTATTTTCAAATGGATTGAAATTACACAGGGGAACACAAATCAATTTTTACAGTACAAGATAGGAGATTTGGTTGTGTCTGAAAAAAGGACATATGTCACATAATATTCAGTAGATAGTGGTAAAGTTCTAAATTCGAGGTTCAGCTAATAATGGTCATAATCATGTCCAAATCTAGATTGCTTGCATTTAACCCCATCATAGAGAAGAAGAGGGATAAACTAAGACTGCCAAGGGCATTATGCAATTTCAACATAAGTGTTTTATAGTTTTATTATTGATATTATTTTTATGTATTAATATAAATAATTTTAAATAGAGAAGTACATATTAAATTATCAGCTGAGACAATAAGGCTTCAGCTAGCTACAACCATATTTTGACATCATTTAGTTTTAGTAGGGAAGCCCTAAGCGGACATGGTTTATATATATATTTTTTACAAGCCATTTTGTCATTATAATGAGATAATAACTTATTAAAATGAGAGAACAAATCATGTCCGCTTGGGGCTTCTGTATTTTAGAAATATATCTAGAAATATAAAGTAATTTTGCGTGTACATAGTGGGGTAGACTTTGGCCTTGGCAAAGGTCTACATTCTCTGAGTGCCTTTTTAGTTTAAGCTTTAACCCACTGAAGCAAATAACAGCAATTTAAGTTCTTTCCTTTAAGTCAGTGATCTAAAACATCATCATGTAGCTCTTTTGTCTAAATTCTTACCAATTAAAGTTTTTTTTTTTTTATCATTTATTTATTAATTTTATAAGAAACTACAGAAATTACAAAAAGAAAGTTATTAGCTAAAAACTAATTAGCTAAAACTAAGCTCTTGGCTTTCGTAAAAATCACCACCTGTGAAATAATTAAAAAAAAACTAAAATAGAGATGCACAACACTAAGATAATTATTGTTTCAATATTTTTTTCGAAGTAAATCATGTCAGCAGTACATAAATTTTAAATTTGAGTGATTGTGTTCAAATTTTGCAATAAGGAATTGGTCATGATTATTGTTGTGTCATTAATTTGTGTTTTTCTATGTTTCCCCCTTCACTGGCTCTACAGTGCTCCTTTGAGTATGTGACCGTGTGTGTGTGAGTGTGTGTGTGAGGTGTGGACCTGGTAATCCCTCTTTGACTCTCCTGGCACCTGGATCCCTGCCGATCACGCACAACCGCTGAACTACCCTACCAGCTGTCCATCATCAACCCTGCAGCATTTCTACTTTGGGTCTCATTCAGGGACTTGATAATTTGCCTTCAGAGGTAGACAGAGCTTTTATTCCAGTGAAGTGTAGCTTCGAGTACTATTCCTTGTGTAGATTTATAGTATTAATTGAGCGTGTTTTTTTTACTTAACAGCGTAGAATACAACTGAATTTCCCTTACTTTTAGCTCTCTCTACAATCCTTGTCTTCTCCAAGTGCATTTGAGGTATTAGAAAATCCTTTATGTTGAGGAGGTGAGAGGCATTGTCTTTTCTCATGTGCTACAGTGGGCCATTTCCTGCCTTTCTGCCTACCTCTATGCACCCTTAAGCATGCCCTCAGTGTCAGTTACAGTGCATCATCTGATGCCTGCCTACCTGCTCACCTCCTGCTCTGCCTGCCTGCCCACGCCACCCTCATTTGCTTGTTCAGCGAGGCCAACCTTTGCCATCTACTTTCACCCCCTCTTCCCTCTGGCTCAACCAGCAAACCTCCCTAACCTCTCAACCTCCATTCCCCCATTCTTTGCACTGTAAATGTGTCTATGTACTGGGTCCCAAACCATCACACTAGTGGATGGGATTCAAATTATAGCAGCTGTTTGTTTTTGTTTTATGTATTATTTCATACTGTGAGCACCAGAAAATTAATATTCTTTCTTGTCCTTTGTATTGGGTGGAGGCAACAATTCCAGAGACAGATGTTCAAAATCTGGACATGTAACACCAAACTATCTGCATGGCTAGATACCACTTGAAGTAGAGAGTTTTTATTTATTTGTTTTTTTTATGTAATTTGGTTGATATGACTCCTTAGATCAGTTTTGACTTTAGCAGTTACTTCTGTTCTCTATTTGCATTATTTGATGCAGTTACAAAAACAGACATGCCATGGTTTCCATGGCATAATATTATCTATCTGTTTGAC
Source organism: Acanthurus tennentii (assembly GCA_029783805.1). Classification (NCBI taxonomy): domain Eukaryota; kingdom Metazoa; phylum Chordata; class Actinopteri; order Acanthuriformes; family Acanthuridae; genus Acanthurus; species Acanthurus tennentii. The sequence continues at coordinate 26,025,402 of JAPZDZ010000025.1, read as the reverse complement.
TTTGTTGCATTTTCAGTTGTTTTAATATAAACTCTTATTTTAATAGGAAACATATCTTCAATAGTAGCATGCATTGTAAAGGAACAGGTCACAAAACTATTATTGCATTCCATTTCCTGTTAAGGTTTATTTTTCCTCAGTCTTAAGAAATGCAAACTAGTTGAGAAGGTATGGCATTGGTTTGGCAGGAAGAAACAGAACCAAACAGGCAGGGCAAGCTGCTAAGTTCACATTTTCAGTCAGTATCATCCTTTCGTTCCATTGCAGGTGGTCTGGGTTGGTACACTTACCTTTCTCAGATGGCTGTGAATCGGTGGGGAATGGAAGAAGAAGGAGGGTAGGGTAGTTAGGGAGTTTGTTGAAGGGGAACATGCAGGAACACCATCCTCATTCATTGTTCACATCCCTCAAACCCTACTCAGTCCATCCTGCTGGACTCTACTAATGAGGCATCTAGCATCATGCACAGAGGCCCCCATGCATGGTCACAGGCCTGGTCAAAGAGCAAGGTTTACCCCCAGCAAAAAAGTGGGACTTGTGCTAGAGAAAAGGGGGCAGGCAGAGGCGTCTACCTTGCTGCATGAGAGCTCCAACTCCGAACCAGAAACTATTTAGCAGGGTGAAATTGTTTTCCACTACATCCGAGTCAGGGTTGCAAGGGTGGGGGTTATACCACTCGTAGGGACTAAACCTGTGACAGTTAACAGAGAAAACACACACATATGTTTACGCATAAGGACACAAGGGTAGACAATGAGAGAGACCAAGAGTTGTGGTCCTACCTGGGGAGAGAAAACAAAGGTTAGTTAGTCATATCCAGAGATGAGACACAGGGCAAAAATAATGCCTAAGAACTCCACATCAATAAGCATTCCTAAACTTCATGTACATACCTCAGACTGCTATCCTTTTACTTGGATTAGTAAATTAAGAGTTTATTACATGGATTACTGCAAGATGTTTATTTGGTTGTCTTTAACAAAAAAATCTATTAGTCAAAATAAAGCCTCAAATGATAGCTCATCTGATTGTCTTTTGTTTTGTTTTTTTTCAAATTCTGATAACATACAATACTTGAGGAGTGGGCTAGAATTAATACACTCATATTCCAAAAGTGACTACTTGCGTAGGAGTGCTCATATCAAAGGCAATTCCCTCAGTAATTTAATCAATGGGGTCTGAAAATAACTCCATTGTCAGCCAAGAAAAGAACTAATAATCCTTATAATCTTGGTGGAGCATTAATATTCAGCGGATCAAACGGTTCATTCCCATCATGCCCACGCTGGCCCGGCACTCCCCCTCACTCGACTCACTCCTCAAGCAGAGAGATTTTTCATTTATTCATATTAAATAAAAGTGACATTACATTAGTAAAGGTTGATTGGTCTACAATTAAGCATCCTGACCTGATTTGGTTTGCGCTGGAGTAGATAGAGGGAACCAGGGCCTTATCTTGACTCAAGCTGTTTAACAGACGCAAGGGTTTGACTAATCAAATTGCAATGCATAATGCAGACTTGTTTAAGTGTGGTCCTTTCCACTGTGCTGGAAGTCAAAAACGATATCCTAGAGTGGATGTAACATCTGCATGGCGTATAATGCAGATGAAACTGCTATAGCACCACATGCCAAGGTTTTGATCCATTGTCCTTTGGGGAAAATACTGTTCTACTGGGTTGAATACTGCAATATACTACTCTATATGAAGATGTATGGCTGTATCGATAAAATGACAGCATCATAACTGTCCCCTGTCATTGACTAATGGGCTTTACCATTATAATGTGGTTGGCAGTAGCGTTCCTTTTCACCCCTACAACACTCCGGAGGATATTGTGTAGTGCAGCTCAAGGACCTCTGAGTTTCCCCTTTGTTTCTGCTTTAGGAGAAACCCTGGCCTTAAATCAATCAGTCAGCTCACTCAATTTGCCCCAGATTTGCCTGCTTGTCAATTTGCAAGCCAAATTGAGTTCAGCTGAACTGCGACCTTGATGTGGTGTATGTGACTATGTGTCCCAATCATTTGTGCAGAGGTCTGTGTGTTTCCTCAAGTTACATTGTGAAAAGCCAATTATTGCTTTCCGTGAACATAGATGAGTGAAGCTGTCAGCTAGATAACAGGAGTGGCTGACTAGACTGCTGCTGCTGGTGCTAGTTGGGTCAGGGAATGCTAAACCAATGGTGTTTACAGGAGACAACACAGCTTAACTGCTTGGCCCTATGTGCTGTCATTTTGATCCAATTACACTGCCCTTACATTATCTTAGGTCATCTGTACTGCAGATGGAGAAAGTTTGTGCAAGGTCAGTGCAGAGATAAGCTCAGACGAAAAACTGAGGAATTCACCAGCAGCACAGAAACAATGCGAGGCTTTTATCTTTTGCCGGGGCAGGGTCAAGCTGCAGAAAACCCCAAAGATGATACGCATGATAACGCCAATGTCAGGAAAGATGAGTCAACAGACTCAGAATGGTCCTGTGTCTCTGTTCTAGGATGACAGACTTTATGTGTCTACACTTGAGCTTTGACCATTGTTTTTAACATCCTCCAGCAAACAACAGAGGATCAGATTACTATATTTAACATTTCTGTTGATCTTTTTTCAAATAATGTTGTTCTGGTGACTACTGCTCTACCAGTTTATAAGTCAAAATATTGGAAAAGATACTAAGCCTAAACTTACTCCTGATGGCTTTGCCACTGATGTTAGCATAGAAATATTGTGGAAAGCTTTTAATAGAGAGCATTGCATCGCTCTTGATGAGCAGTTTGACACTTGCATGGCAGCCCCTGACAGTATTTCATGCTTATGTGTAAATGGGTGAATGTGGCATGTTGTAAAGAGCTTTGAGAGTTAAAAACTTCTAGAAGTTGCTATATTGATGCAACTTATTTCAGTGTTTTTGAATTTGCCCTTTATTTCCAGCAATTTTAAGCTACTGCAAGGCTTTTGAAGAGGTCACACAAAGAACTCATTAAGCATCTAAAATGCGAAAACAAAGATGCAAAAGGAGTGAACACAATTTTTCAGGTCAAAATGTAATTTTAAATGGTTCCTTCTCTTTTAATTTGTAATTTTATATGCTTTATTTCGTTGCCTTATGTCCTGATTATTCTTGTGCATATGAAATGTGATATACCAAATAAAAATGTTTCATCTTGCTTGATTTATTTCAATTGCAGGAGGCCATCAGATTGCATTAATATCATCGACCTTATACTGAGCTTACTCTTGGAACACATTTATTTGTACAGTAGATCTTTTAGGAAAGTTTGTGTTGAAGGCCTAATAAAATTAAAATTGTTATTATAACCATCTTTGGTCTTTGTTAGATTCAAGAGTGAAAAAATAAGTTTTGTTTTGTCTGAGATTTTATCCTCAATATTCATCATAATTGATTGAATGCGATTTATTGGACAATATCGACCACTTGTTGAGGGCTCTGCCTTTAATGTGAGCACATGTTAAAAAATAATTGATGAAGACAGGCGAGAACCAGATGTCATTATCATGAGTCAAGAGTATTTAAATGAAGAAAATTTTTTGCACACAATTTTACCTCTGCTTCTCACTCTTTCTGAGGAAACAGGCTTGATGTGTAGGATGTAGGGAGTTTGATGAAAAGTGTAACAGGGTGATTATGCCCAGGCCTTATCGAATGTCAGACTCTAAGAGGTTTTTTTTATTCATGTGTTTTATCACCTGTGCTAGAAGTAGCAGCAGAGCTGTTTACATTATTGGAGGAAATATAAGAGAAATCATGTGGTTTGAGGACTATATCCAAGTTGTAAAGGCCTTTGGACGACAAAATGAACCTGATCTAATTCTAGCACTGTGTACATCAGTCCTAGTATTGGGCCTCTCTCGGTCTCTCACTTATACAACCAATCAGTCACCCAGTGCAGCACAAGCACAAGCATACATAGATAAAATGTGTAATGTGTACACACACAAATATAAACAGTATATAAATGCACAATGGAACTAATCCTTGTATTAGATTGTATCTGTCCAAAGAATGTGCCAGACAGTTTGGTCTCACAAAGGTTTGTGAAATGAGTTTGATTTCTTAACACACTAAAATCCTATCTGAACAGAAGCTGAAAGAAACACATTTCACACAATTCTGTATTTACTTTTAAGTGAGATGCAAACCTCTTTTGTTTAGATACATTTTGACTCATCTGTCAGGTGCAAACACAAAAATATGTCAATGTTGTTAAGGTGGTGTGGTAGAACTACAACAGAGACTATGACTTTGCTATGGGGGACACTTAGTCATTTTCTAATTTGTTTCTTGTGGTTGGGGGAGGGGAAAAAAACGAACATCAAGCAGGTGCTTCTTCATCTTTAAACCTGTACTTGGATCCCTAACCTGAATGATCTTTGATATTTCTTTGCCTAACAAAATGGCTCATGAACTGATGTCAAATTCTGAGCCCACATATGCTTGTAACTTTAATACACTCTTGTGCCAATAATTAACCAAATGTCTGCCACAGCAATGGCTGATGAAAAATACATTTTTAGGTATGATTTTTGAGGGTTTAGAGCTCACTTTACCTGCCCAAAGGCATCAGATCTGAAAACAGTGAATATGGAATAGGGTGTATTTCTTGTGGAGAGGGTATTTTCAGTGCAAACTTTTCACATAAGAGTCTTTGGCTTGTCTCTGTTAACAACAGCAACACTCCTTCTGGTAAGACAACAGCCTGAATTTCTGTGATGAGCACCACAACTAAACTTATCCCAACTGTATCAGAGTGACAGTGCCAATCTGGATTACAAATAAGAAAACTATGTGCATGCTTGCATACAGCACAGGGAAGAATGTCAGAAGATATTTAAAGTATACACTTCTATGATGGCTAAGCTACACAAACTCTTTTCATCAGACTCATGCCTTGCTACATTTTAAACTGATTCAAATCCTGTCATGGTGAAGCTTTAATCTCTCCATTTTCTGTTTACAACATGTAATCTGCTTTTAAGACTTCTCATTTCAAGAAATTTTGTGAGACTTGTATATGCTACACCTTACAGCAATAACATGCAACTGTAACCCAGCATGCATTTATGTGTACAGGGCAAAAGAAGGAATAAAGTGAGGGGGGAATTAATACACTTACCCAAACAAGAACTTAATGTGATATTAAATACAGATAGGTGCATATTCTGAGCCAACTTAGATGACAGTTGCCGCTTTTTATTCTCTTGTATGATCATATTGCCAGTAACATCGGAAAACACAAATGTGTTAACAGTAAAACTGTCAGGTCATGGCTGCAAGAAAGCCAATGTCTCCCAAAAGTTTTAAAGTTAACATGTACTTTTCTTTCTCTTTTTTTCACCATGCTTCAAACGGCAAAAGCCATCAGATCCACTGAGCAAGTCAGCCTCATTTTATCTCCTGAGAGGATTTCTCTGGGTAGAGACACAAGGAAAGATAACTGGTACAAATTATGTGTTGTATTATTTCACTAGTCAAAGCATTCTTGATATTTGCTGCATCACCAAACTACTGATACAGCATAGCTTTTATCTGTGACAGATTCAACACCTACCATTCCACAAAAGGTTTTCTTTTAGCATGTTTAGGGTACATCACGATAAGCCTTGGTGATACTAACAGAGCAAAGAAGTTAAAACTTTACAAAATCCTGATTAAAAAACCTCTGATTTATAGAATGTTTTTATCTCAAGCACAGTTATAATAAGTATGTCATTTTTTTTATCATGGCTTCATATTTTAAATTAGTATAATGCTCTACTCATACTTCCCACCCAGAACAACTGCATCAACCAGCTTAGCGTGGCCTCTCTGTAAGCCCACAGTATGATTTAATCATTTTCCATCACTAGCATCATAAGTTTCAATCCAGACAAGTTCTACAGCCTTAAACGTCTTACGATATGTTCGCATAAGGCATGTGATTATTGTATTTAAACTTTTAAGTTCTCCCTCTCGAGATGCTGTTTGTTTGTAAAGCAACAACATTTAAACTTGAGTGGCAGAAATGAACTGCTGTGAAAGACCTGAAATTGCAAGTCACAGCCCCGCTAATGAGAGAAGTTAGGTGTAGAGGTAAGACAGTAATCCAAACCAACTTTTAAAAAAACTTTAAAGACAAGCACTGATGGTTCAAGAAGATTTTGACATCTGACAGCTAATGGTTATTTATTCTTCAGAAGCCTAACAAAGCAAAGTAGCCAAGACATATATTTAGTAATGTCTTCATGGATTCACTGCTGTCATGAACCCAAGGGACAATCATGACAACAAGTACAGAAAATTTAGTCATCCTAAGCAAAGTTTTCAGTGGTCGAATCAGATGTGACCCTTAACTTTTCCAACAAGTTATTTTTTGGTGAGTTGCAGTCTCAGAATTCAAATAAAGCAGCTACTTTTAAACATGTACGCCTTTTTGTATTTGACAGGGGCTGAAGACAAGCAGAAAAACACAGGCAAAATAGGGCAATATCTCTGAGTCATCGATGAGTTTGAAGCAAGGTGAAGGAAACGAGAAAAGAAAAGACAGCATGATCTGAGACACTGGGGACAGTGAGGAAAGGTGGGAGAGGGGCAGCAGTGTTCACATTGAGCTCAACACATCTCCCACACACACTTATGCGCACAGATCCATATGAGTGAACAACCTTTCTGCCACTCTCTCAGACACATACACACAAACCTTAAATGGCTGATAGGCCTTCAGCATCTTTGCCTAAGATCTTTGTTCTTGTTTATGTCTTTATCTCCTTTGATTTTAATTACTGATACCAACATGAGTAGAGATTGACTTGAAGTAACCTGGGAGCCTTGCCATTTGCCAATCTGAAACAAGGTATTTCACAATTAAATACACATTTTTATGAAAATCTTATAATTGAGAAGGCAAGTAATCATGTGATCCTTCTTGGTTAAACTGCTTTAAACCCATTACACAGTCATGACATTCAGTCTAAGCTTTTTTTAAAAGGACATTGATGACTGTCAGCACTGTCACTGAGTGGTAATCTTTTACTATGTGCAAGTCAGTGTGCTCATGACGCAGATCCTGTAATTACAGAGATTAGCTTGCTGTTAGTCGGGTGGGCGAGGCCGAGCGATGGCAGCTAAGCATGTGTCTGACGTCGTTTGAGGCTGTGATCACTGGAAGTGACATGTTACCTGGCTATGACAAACAGCACACAACTGACACCCAAGTAAGCCAGCAGAATATACATCCAGATATCAGGCGAGAGGGGGTTGAGGAAGGAGAAGACCCCTGGGTTGGTCCCGTTGGGCTTGCGGTACAGTATACTTATACCCAGCGTCATGAAGGGCTTGGAGAAGTCGATAACCTTCTCACGTACATATGTGATGGCGAGGGGAGCCACTGCCAGATCAGCTCTCTGTCAACAGCAAACATAAAAAGAAAGAGAGATGGGCCATAAGTCATGGGCACAGAGAGTGCTTAAAGGCAATCAAATTAAGAAAACTGGGTCTTTACACACTACTGAGTCTGTCCCAAGGCACTTAGCAAGAAATTTAAAGCCCTCTTTTTCTTTCCACCCATCAAGTATATTTCCACTGCTAAACTCACCTTTCCCTCCTTATAACCTAAATCAAAGCATTCATTTATTTTCTTTACCTACTTTCTCCTTTTGTTAGGATGGTTGGAAATTGTAGCCTGCCATGGCCTTGTACTTAATATGATGTAGAGGACTAACACCAAAAGAGAACAGTTTTAACTGTACCAATATTTTACTACTTGTGCTTAGCACTAGAAGTTTTAACTCTCCTGCTATGGTCTAGCTTATATGATTAGACTTTTTTAAGTAAACATTTGACTTTAGCACTTAGTCTGAGCTATTATTCTTTTTACATGTGCGAGCCATGCACTTCAGCTGTACAGGATAAAACGTGATGCTTTGGTGCAATGTTGGGCAGTATCTAATTAAAAAAATTGTGTTCTCAAAAACAGACGTGTCAAGATGTTACAACATGATGTCATTACAAGTCAAGGTACAAGATATTGTATGATCATTGGCAATCAAGCATGCTCTTAGTGATTTAGTGACAACTCTGCCGCAGACACTAAAAGAATGACATTTTAGAAGGGGCTTTGATCCTCTCAGAAAAAGAACAAGAATTTTTTTTGTATCTCAACCTTTTCTATCACAACTACTAAAAATTTTAAATGGAGCCCCTAAAAGGACATGAAGAGATGACAAACAAGATTTAAAAAATCTTCAAGTTTCTTGAGAGACACATGAAGACTGTTTTCTTCCCCTTTTTTTCTGTGTTCCTTTTTGGGCTCCTTAAGTTTGAGACCACATTTAAAATAAATGAATAAATAATTGAGGAGTTAAAAAACAAACAAACAAACAAACAAAAAAACAGGCTCCACAGTTGCTTATTGTCTCAACCCCTTTGTTTAAAATGTTCATTCATACAGCTTCAAGACTTGGGTTTAGTAGGTTGTCTCCCTTGTTCTCAGGCTGACTACAAACAGGCAACAGGAATGCATCTGTGTCATTTGAAAGGCTGAAAATACTTCTTACATTTACACTGAGGGCAGTTAACAAGGGTGGAGAATGTGTAAAAACAATTAACTTGACTCGTTTCCTTGCAACACCAGCTCTTTATCTTGACTTTTGGTGTGAGAGTAGTAAAGCTGCTACTCTTGTTACACTTATAATCCCTTCTAGGGGTGGGGGACATATCAAATATACTCGATGTATCGATGTATAAATCTGATGAGATGTATGAAATGACTACATCGCGACCATCGAGTACAAATTG
>JAPZDZ010000025.1:25977418-25987701 GCA_029783805.1 Acanthurus tennentii | reverse complement strand
ATCAAGAATCCTCTGTGGCGGATTAATGTCCACAAAGTAGAACTGAATGAAGAGACAGACTGATATCATTTAAGGTTTTAAAGAACAAGGAAAGACATCACTTAAAAAAAGAAAAAAAAGGCGGGAGCCTACATTATGATCATCATAAAAGCTCCAATTAGTAAACAAGATTTTAATTGTGTGCAGGGATTAAAAGATCTTAATTGCTACTCCCAACATCAAACATACTGACAGTGCTGGATTTTGAAAGAAGGATAGTAGATTCTAAATAAAGCTATCATATTAGCAGGATAGCATTTTCCAGTTACACTTAACTCTGCTTGTTGAAGGAGAACCAGTTGTGCTTCTCTCTTTGAAATATTTTCTCCAAATGAAACTAGCCACAACCAACAATAGTCACTACAGGACCAATAAGTTGTCACACCCATCAGCAAGCTTTCAGATGTTGCCAAGTTGATTGGCTTCACTGTACAATTCTCTGGTGTAAACAGTTTCTTAAGCTTGATACCAATTTTTCAATCTAATGCTAGAGTAGGCAGTCAGTCATTACACTGGAGAACAACCAATATGAGGGTGCTATTGATTGACAGCACCCTCCTAAACCATGATAAATGTCCAATACACAAAGGATCCATATGTTTATAATTCATAATCTGCCATTTTTCTACTTTTCAATTATTTAAAGGCAAATAAAATGATTTGGTTAAAATAAAGAAAAGGATTGCATTCATGTGCAACAAACTGAAACAAACTTTGACCACTGGCTGAAGGCAGGAGTAAACAGGGGTGTCCAGTCTCAAAATCCCAAACATGACTGTGACCTCAAAAACTTTGTCTTGACCCTTCTCCTCTGAAATCATTATTCACATGACTAATAGACATCCTGGAAGTATTTAAAATCCTGACCAGTTCTGGTTAAGAAGTCTCTGATAGCAGCCTGTGTGTGTTTCCATGGGACAGTGTTTGGTGTGACTGCCAGCATAATGGCAGCCAGTCTTTCTCAAAGTGCTGGGGGCAGGAGCTGCAGCTCTGTGATGTTCACACCACCGTCCATTCTCTCAGCTATAAACCACACAGGCCTGCAGGGATCTCATAATAGCAATGTGACACCCCGTCAGTCAATCACAGCAGGACAAGTCTGCGAAATTTGTTTGGTCGTAGAGGAGAACTAATAGTGTGAGCCACATGGCTGGGAATTCAATGATGGAACCTCAGTTCATATGATTTTGGGAGGTTTATTAAAGTCTAAATGGGCAAACGGTTTATTCCAGTTGAAGCATTTCAGTCACACTTTGTTAAAGTTAAGAAAGTATTTAATTAGTGGATATACTTCTCATTAACATAAGCAGCCAAATGTATTCCGGAGTATGTACAGGAGTGAAGATGAGTGGTGGTTTGCTGGAGGAGTTCTGGCAGCAGAGGTTTGTGTGCCTCGCTGCTTCTCCCTGGTGCGAGCCTCACAAGTACCCGTCAGGCAGACTCGCAAATGATTTAGCAACACCGGCACTTCACTCTATAAACATCTCATTAAAATCAATTATGTCACTCCTGAATGAAATTAAAGCTAAACGCTTTAAAAGCTGCTTTTCCCTTGTGTCAGCCAATATGAGCATTACCCCTGATGCTGTCTATTTTTCCACCTCATTGTTGCCTCCTCTCTCTCTCTCTCTCTCTCTCTCTCTCTCTCTCTCCCTCTCTTTTTCTGTCTCTCCTGCTTCCTCAAGAGGGAGTGGGAGAGATTAATTAAATCTCCTAAACTCGGATTGATTTCAACAGTTTTATGAATTGTTAAAAAGCCCAGAACTGACTTGGCGGCCGTAAAGGTCCCACCCCCTCCTAACCAACCAGCTCATCAACATTGCCATGGAAACAAAGTGGTAAGAAATAGCTTTTCAGCAGACTGCGGCTGGGGTTATCATTTCCTCACGCTGGTGTGCAGCATGCTCTTTGTAAATGCACTCTGCAGTGAACAGACCCTGGTGCAGAGGAAAAAGAGCTTACTTGAGGATTTAAGGTTCACAACAGTTTTTAAAGATTGATATAAGATCAATACTGTAAACATAGAAAAACAACTGTCACTATTTTTGCACTGTTCTCTGGCTTTAACCTCTTTAATTATCATAACAGATTTTAATGCCAAAACTAATGATGTAAAGGCAACCTTTTTTTATGGAGCACATATTGGTATGGAGAAACTTATCATGCCCTCCATTTAAAAAGGGTCTTAAAAACAATATGCGTAGGCAACACAGTGGTGGAACACAGTCACAGTCGTGAGAAGGCAGTGTTTACTTACAGATGCATCCATACATACACAAAGACGTCAAGCTGCAGACACACTTACGCAGAGAAGAACTGTCCACAGGCCTGAGAGAACAGGAAGGTTTTCAACTTCACTTCAAATGTTGATATAAGTTTTATAGTCAGGCAAAGCATTCCAGAGGACAGGCCAACTGTCAATGAAAGCACTTTTACCAGCTGCTGATCTCATTCTGGGCACAACCACAGGGCCAACATCTGAAGACCTGAGAAGCCTTATGGGGTTAGAGTCAGTAAAGAGGATCAGATATACAACGTACAGGGAAGCTAAACTGTGTAGTGCCTTGAAAACCAAAAGGGAGACTTAGGATGACTTCTTTGTTAAGGACTGCAGTAATCTGATCAGTTATCACACATGAATGTAGCAGTTTATCTTAATTGGACTGTGATGTACATCTTTTTTAATTCTGATTTATTTCTTTATAGTTAAAAAAGGATTTTTTTATAGATGATACCTGGTTTTCAAATTTAAGGTCAGTGTCCATGATTGACAAACAGGTTTCTGACCCGTTCACTGGCTTTGAGAAAACATGGCAGAAGAAAATTGATTTCCTAATTGCCTGGCGATTAAACAGTCAAACTGTGTGATCCTTTTACATACAAGTCAATTTTTTGTCTTGCCCTATAAATGCCTTAACACATAAATCAAACACACACACACCCTTTGAATACAAAGATTAACTCATGCATGCAGTATGTTTTATTTGTTCTGTTTATGTTATTCTGAATCAGCTTTTTCCAGTTTTTCATTATTCCTTTTGTTTTTGCTGTTGTATGCAAAATGTTGAGCCTTCCCGGGAAGGGGGCTGCAAATGAACTTTACCTGGATGCAACATTCTAGACCAAAAGGGCAGCTTAGGGAGGAGGTCTGACTGGACTGATGGGATGGCAGAACATGTGACTAATACAAAAAAAACTGCTTTCATCATTTACTAGCAAAAGTCAGCATTGCTTTCTTTAAATCATGACATAAGTTTGACCACAGTTTTTTTTTTGTTTTTTTTTAAACAGCTATAGTAAATTTCTGATTGGCATTAGACCTCTACAGTTGTTTTTATCGACAATGTTACCTAAATAGATGTAGAGCAAGATTTCTTAGAGTTAAAAAGGCAGATGCTCTATAAGTGTACAGTTCACTAGGAAAAACAGACTGTGTCCATGTCTGTAATGATTCGGCATTTAACAAACATCAGCTTTTAACATTGGGACGGTCCTTGTGATCCGATGTTCTCTGTACTTTGAAGCATCCATTTTTTAAATATTTATTTATTTATTTATTTTGAGAAGCTGTTATAAGACATTTCCTCCCCATACCTGGCACACACATACATAAACTGCTGTTGCAAATATTATTATTTTGTGTACACGGAGCAGATTTTTCATCCTGTTAATAGTGAACCTACAATAACTGGCTTTTAAATTCTGACAACTGATTCTACCAAAGCTATACTGACCCGAACTGTTGATCTTATCAGTTCTCACAGAAAACACAGTAATGAGATGCCCATTTTTGTATAAATTATATGGTGATATTGCACATGACAGGTGCTGAAACAGAATGAACAAACAGACAGGATTTGATACAAGTTCTTCTTAAAATTTCCTCATGGGGGGGCAGTGATGGATTTTAAAGTGTTCCTCAGAGAGCAGGACAGGAGACCAATAGGAGGCTTCCAGAGTCTAGTCTAGTGATAGCAGAAAAGGGGGAGAAAGGGGATTGGCAGGGTGGCATTTTTATGGCTGATTCCTAAAGCGGTGAAGGGTGGCAGGTGCAGCCGGAGCTCCACTGGTCACGCGGAAAACTGTGGTCACGCTGGTCTGGTTCTTTTGATTGAAACATAAACACCTTGAGAGATGAGGGCGCACTTGTGAACTAACAGGGGAAAGGAGGTATAGTGTGTGTATGCCTGTGTGTTTGTGTGTGGGAGGGAGGGAGGTTTAACACTAGACTGACTGCCCAAAGCAGCTCAGTGCCATCCCTCCCTCGCTGCTTTGTGGCCACTCAGACCCCTCTCGTCCCTGCTACTTGAAGGGATTAAAAATTGAGCATGTTTTGTACTCTTTTGGAATCTCTCAGAGGCCTTAGTCATGACTAGGTCACTCACTGCCATCAGCTATTCTTGCTATTCTCAGCACTGTACATAGAAGCTGTACTGATATGCCACAAATTATTTTGACCATAGTATTCCAGAACATTCTCTGGTGTCGGGGGGGTCAGAGAGTTCTGCTCACATCCTGATGAAAGGAATAACTCAACCAAACAGTCTAGAGATATTTTATGTTATTACAATAAAAATAAGCTTAACTGAGCAGGAGCTAAGCTGTTGCTGGGCCTAATTCAGCACCAGACTGTTGGACAGCTTCTAAAGGCGAAATGCAAATAAACTTGCCAAATTAACAAAGACCTTATTGAAGTTAAATTTTTGCCTTTTTGCATTATTTGCCTTTTTAATTTCAAACCTTCCAGTAATTTTACAGCACTATGTGGTTGAACCAGATTACAGACAGATTCTTTTTTTCTTTTTCTACAGAAAACATTTAAAACGTTAAGTGGTAAACCTTTATAACTTTTTGCCATTTTTGCTGAAACCGCCCCTGTTTATTAAAAGAAGATGAGACAGATTAGCGATGATAAATTCAGGTCTCTATGGCTCCTCCTAGGGTTTGACATTAGCCTTATACCTTAAATTACAAAGACGATCATACATGCTCCAGTGTTCTTCTATTTTACATATGACTTTTGTATCACTGTTGTTAACTATATTATACAATATGTGGCATTGTTCTTTTCCATGCAAAAATAGTAAATGAACTAGTAAAATATGTCTGCCTTTACTGGTGTTCCCATGACTGTAACAGCCCAAATTTTACCTGATACCTTACCTTTTTTTTTTATTACAACTAGAAAGATGTGTTAAATATATAACTATGGCTCTTAGAATTTAGGCAAAGACACATGCAGTTACCTGCCTTTTCCACCATATGTGGCTGCCAAGAAATTAAAACTTCCAGCGAAGAGTGTAGGTCTTAGTTAATGCTAAGTTCATCTTTCAAGTGTCAGTAGTATTATTGATGGGTATTTTTTTTTTACCCTTTTAGATTCATTCACCAAGGCTTTTTCTGAGCACTGGCACTATCACTATTCCGCTGAAAGACATGTCTGTGAGAGAACCATGCTTTTTAACTATGCTGGACTCCCATTTCAGGGCAAAAGTCATGTTAGAATGGACCTGTGCACACACTTTTATTTACAGAATGAATGAAATGAATGAAATTTATGAGATAAAAATGACATCTTAAAGGGCTGATCTTATTTCTTTTTTCTGAGAGCTTTTTTTTCTATCATTCTGTAGCTTCTACATAAGTAGTGTACCTTTTTTACCTACCTAGTTTCCCTTACCTATATTGATTTAAGTACATTTTTAGTGTCAGAATAATATTTTCCTGATCCCTTTCACAATTTGACCTTTAACAGATTTCTGCATAATGAAGTTACAGGTAAAACCCTGTGCCTGTCTAATGTCCTCTCCTCTTTGTGACTTGCAGCTGAGGTCTGTGTGTCATGAGTGTCTGTACTAGAAACACACACACACACACATGTAAAGAACAGACAGCTAGCCACAGTGGACAGTTTGACACATTCACTTTGATTAAAAAAAAAAAGAAAGAAAGAAAAAAACAGCAATGCAGCAGTACCTTTCTGCAGGAAAGGGGAGTTTTTGTGGTTAAGAATGGAGCTGCTGTGAAACAATCACAAAGTAATATTTTATTTCTCTGATTCAAATCTTTGTTCACACTACTACTGCTCCCTTTTTACATTCACTCTCTAGCTTGCTCGATCAGTGTTGCTCTCTCTGTGGATTCCTTTCATTTCTCTGTGTTATATCTCCCTGTGTCCTCTTTGCTCTGTCCGCCTGCCTGTGACCTGGAAATGATCTCAGTGAACCATCTTAAAAGTTGTCTCAATTCTGAAAATGCATGAGAGATGAGGGAGGAGTGAGGAGAGAGAGGGCGTGCCAGGGAAGCTATGAGTGAGGATGCAGAGGCGTGTCCTGTAGCAGAAGTCTTTTTTGCCTATAAAAGAGGCATGAGACAAAGATGGAATAGGCAAACCATGTCAGCAGCAACTCTTCCTTTTGTATCTATACATTTTTAATGTTTTTTAGATAGTTAAATGCAAAATCAGAATTTTCACCCTCACCATTTGTGTTGCACCTTGTGAGGTGCTGCTCTCACAGAGAGAGATAGAAAGAGAGAATATAGACTTTGTGTAGCTAGAAAATACGTTGCTACAAGATAGAAGCTGTTAAGAAGAGGAATCAGAGAGCGGTTATACAGCAGGCCACCAAGAGTCATGGCATGTTTATGAGGACAAACATTAGCATGACTCGAGGTGCTCACCAGTGTTATGTACATGAAGACTAACATACAGACATACAAGAATAAATACCTGGTGCAGAGCTCTCGAGACTAAAAGAACCTGTGCGATTCATTTGTGCATGTGCATAATGCATTGACTACATTATCCAACTCACATTTTAGATGAGACCAAATAACAGAACACTTTTGTTCACAGAAATTCTGATGATTTTAGCAATGATTTACAATAAATGAAAGGGAAAAAACAATATTGCAAAAAACATAAAAAAGGTTCCACATAATTTGCAAGTACTTTGAAATGAAAGTACAAACCTTAACATACAAAACTGTATTTGGTATGTATTTTAGAGAAATCAACGTAGGCGTGTGGAAGTCATGTGTAATTTCACAGCTACGGTGTAACGATTTATTGTTAAAGTTTCTCAATAACAGAAGTCTCACATCTTTAATTAAAAACATTTTCATGAGCAAAAGATGCCATATGTGTGAGAGCGCTGTAAAGCACAACGGCACAGTCTGCAGGTCCGAGCTCCGTGACAGTTTTGGATGATCGTGTTGGACTGAGTGAAAGGGTCACTTTCATTTACGGGGCTAATTTTCACTAATGAGTCTTGAGGAGCTTTACAATCTGTACAGGCTTTTAGACAGATACTTTTTGTATTTCAATTCCGTCTGACTTTTGTGTCATCTTTTTTTAACAAATTTAGTGATGTCAGTCAGAAAATGTGCAGCGAAACTTGCTTTGTCCTCAAGTTAGCACACTTGTGTTTGACACTGCATTTGTATGACAAAAAGGTCTTTTGTGCTTTGATGTGAATGAAACAACAGAATCTTAATCATGCCTACAGACATGATGACAATGATTTTTCTGCTGCACTGTCTTTAAGAGGTCAGTCACGTTTTGTTGGGCTAACTGGAATATTCATTGAAAGGGATCTTAGTTGTATTTTAATAATGCCTCATATTTGTTTTGACTGAACACAAGACAAAGAGGGATAGGCAATGGATAAAAAATAAATCTTGTTAATGATGGCATAGTTTCTTAATCATGTTATTGTAATGTCAGTAGGACCTTGCTGCCTGACATTATTGCCATGTGACTCTAACATATTTAAGCAATGTGCAAACTTATCCTGAAACTGCAGGGGAGGGGAATGAGGAAAGATTATCCCATTTTTCAGTGGACACTGAAACCCCAACAGAACACAGCTGGATGCTGTGTACATTCACCGTTAGTTTAAGAGTTAAGAAAATTACTGTTAACTGTCATTTTACAAACATAAACTTGTCCATTGAAATGCAGTTTTAGGCCCCTTATGCTACTACACAAAACAGATAATTATGAAATATGTGTAAATAATTATTTTTTAAAAATAATCAATAAGTTCATTAAAAAAACAAAAAGTGAGAAGCCTCTCTCTGTGGTCTAGTGGTAAGGCAGATACTTCTATCTCTCCTTGAGACAGCAGCAATGGGAACAGGCTGTAGTTGCGATGGGTGTTGTCTTTTAATATCCTTTGGGCTCCTGCAGTACATGAGTACCACTGATGTTTTGGGAGGCTCACCTGCCGCAAAACTTTCTGTCCCATCACTCTCAGTTATGGGAACTCTGTCTATAGGCTCTGCTTACTTTGCACTCGCCAACTCCACTGTGGAGGTTTGGGAAAAATTCCAAAAATTAAATACTGGGAAACATCACAAGCTTTCACAAGCTTTTATTTCGAAAACAAATAACCTGAAGGGATTGTGTTGTTTCTTTGAAGTACAAACAGCAAATACTGTTTCTGTTCATAGTCAGTGTTTTACCTATGGTATACTGCATGCCCCTGAGTTAAAGAAGCAGGAGCAGTGCGAGTGAGCAGAGTGAGTGTACATCTATGCTGTGGACCAGGACAGCATAAATGAGGCCTATTCTATGACATATTTAGAATAACTTCAGCACTCTACCTTGCTATCAGACAACCCTTTCCAATGGGAACTGAAGGTGTTATATTCTTCCTACTCTCTTCAAAAGCACAAGACTCCTTCAACAACAACAACAAAAAAAAACCCTTAATTTTACCTTGAAAAACACAGAAGTTGCTGGTTTACCCCTCAGACAGTTTGTATCATTATTCTATTGTGTTATTTCAGTGTTAGAACGGGCAGTCTCACAGTAAGGCTAAACTTTGAAGGTATTAGGGTACAATTAAACTCTGATAAGGAGTAGTTGTTGCACTTTCTATTGATTTGGTGTAGAATTGAAGACTTAAAGTTGGCAGTCATTTTACTCTAATATATATTTATGGCAGAGGTACAGTTCACTATGTGACATGTTCAAATGTTCAGAAATTTTAAGTATCATGTTAAATGCATCATTAAAATCCTGACACTGCTATTAAAGTTGTTATTGATTACCACATTTCTGTTGATAAAATTTTACTTTTTGTAGCAATGACCCAGATATTTGTTTTGCATATTTATTTTACTCTTTTTTTTCATATTCATGCCCGAAAATAAATACAGCAGGGAAAAGCAGAGTCTGCGCCTTCTCTGGGCCATTAAGAAGACGACAGTGATAGTTAGAGAGAGGGAGAGAGAGAGAGAGAGAGAGAGAAGAAAGAACATGTCACTTACTCCCTCCATTAGCTTCATTAGTGCAGGAGGATGAGGCAGATTAAGACCGCAGCGGGTTGGATGATGATGCGATTTGGCAGGGTTATCTGTTATTTCAGGCCCGGCCATTTTGGCGCCTCTGTTTGGGCTGGGTTATAATGTGATGTGATGCCCGGGTCCTTGGGGGCCGCACTGCTGTTGCTACCAGCCTCTCTGATTAAAATCTGCTCTCACCAGCCAGCCACAGTCTGGATGCCCTCACGTTCCTCTCTCATTTCAATCCAGCACAGTGTAGCTTTCACTTTCCATCCCACATGATGTTTCAGCACACTGCCATGGAGTCAAGAGACTAATTCAGGCCAGACCCTTCACATGCCCACACCTCTACACCATCCAGTAATAGAAAAAAAAAATGAAAATAGAAAAATACTTAAGAAAAAGCTCAGCTTTTAAAATGTATCTCACATTAAAGAACAGGACTATTAGCTATAAAATGTGTATAATTATCCATTGTAAAAAAAAGCAAGAATGGCCTTTGTCAGATTGCTGGTGCATTAACCTGTGAGCCTTATAATGATGCTCTCTTCAAAAACCCCGTCATACCTGTCACAGGTTTTGCACTTATTATGCAAGAATGAACCTCATTGTTGACACATTGATTTTAAGTCATGCATATGTTTGGTTTGATTTGTTTACTGTCATGCACTGTTCTGTTCAGACCAATCAATGTATAAAGATTAATGACATAACAACTTGAAAAGTGAAGCCAAAACATTTCAGTTGCAACGTGGTGGCTTGCTTGAGTATTTATTATTAATTCTCACCTGTTACTAGAAGGGACATGGGTTAATTTTACCCAAAGATCATTTCTATTTGTGTAGTTCCTATCACACTGATGTATGATCAAGTGTACATTTCTTTCTGAAATTCAGGTGACAATAATAAAAACTCTCTGTCAGTCCCTGTGGCTAGTATAGTTTGAATGTATT
>JAPZDZ010000025.1:25942261-25958443 GCA_029783805.1 Acanthurus tennentii | reverse complement strand
ACAGTATGTGATGGGCAGTAAATTAACGGCCCATTCTGGAGACGGAGAACATTGTTTTTGCAAAAAGTGAAGTGATGAATTATATGTGTGCTTTAATGATAGCTTTCATGCAATACATTTTACTTAAGTCATGTCACCTGTCACTTTATTCTAAACATCTGAACCAGTAGTGTTTTATGTGTATGTGCTGGAGAGCAACCTTTAATTGTCAAGGATAAAAAACAACTCAAATCTCAAATCACAGTCTGCTTTTTTTGTCATCAGCATTATCTCACCATTACATTACCCACTCTTGCAGCACAAAGCACAAGCCTGGACTGTTGACTATCTATGAACTGTTAATGATGCCAGGAAAGGGAATTTACAGATAGCATGAAAGTCTGTTTTGTCTTTTCCCTTTATTAAATATGAATAAACTGAGTCCTCTTCATCTTAACAACATAAACCACATGAAACTATTAGCATTTGTCGTAAAAATCCACACTAAAATCAAGTAGCCATACTCAGTTGCAACACGGTGCCTTAGAAGTTTTTGATCAATGTTTTAACAACATGCATACATCTTTTAGTATGATTTTAGGTTTTTCATAGTTTTTGTGTTTGAAACTGATGCAGTCAAAAAGAAAGTGCTGTCAGGCAGACGGAGCTCACTGAAGACGGCTAAGTTGCTGTCAAACACACTCTTTTGCACTAGTAACACCACACAACATGTCTTCATCACCTGCACGTATGGATTGGGTAAATTATCAAACTCTGGAAGTAAAGTCAACTTCTCTCACCCCACCACCATACACTCCTCTCTTCATTGAGAGTCCTCATCATGATGAAGGCCGGATTTACAATGTAATGTACATGTTCAATTTTAAATATATAAATATATAAAAATATAAATCAATCAATAAATAAATTGTTTACCTATTCATCCTCAATTTTCAAATGATGCACCAGTGAGGACGGTACCACCAGTGCTGTGCATTGATGTGCCAAAAAGACTGCATGATCACATTTTCAATGAATGATGAAAACTGAACTAAAGGTATCTGCTTGAAACTAAGACATGTAAAAGAGAGTGTTTAACTCTTGTGGTAGTTAACATGAAAAAATGAAAAAATGAAAAAAGAAAAGGTTGGATTCACCTTAATCATCCCTTGATTTAAGACACCACTTTAGTGTGTGAGGTGTTTTAGGCCTTTCTGCTGTTTCTGACACATCATGATCCAGTGAGGACTGAGCCTTGTTCAGCTCACACTGTTTGAACCTGTGAGGAGCTCAGCGGCACAGAGGCTAAGTGGACTTGTTAACGTGGACTAAAAATGGTCAAGCAAAGAAGTTGAAATAATTGGGCAGATTGTTGAGGAGCAATTGATATTCAGACAGTTGAGAAATATGACTTGTGTTCCCAACTTGTCCAGACTGATGTCAGCAACCACGCTTGGCCTTATGTTTCATTCTACTTTAAAGTGGCACTTCTTTGATTTCTGCAGTCCAAATTGCTCATTGCACCGGATGAAGTTCCACAGCTTTTTTATTTATCCTTGGTCATTGCTGATTAGCTTTTCTCATTAATTGTAGCAAAGCTATAAAGGCTGTTTTATATTTATTTAATTAAAATTGATAAGTGGTAGGCACAGACTGCAAATCTATCTTTACAAATGGAATTTTAGAATTTTATCTCAGGTTTAGTTGAGTGGCACAAAGTTCCAGAAGCATTTTTCAGTTTAACTGAATTTAATTCATACATGTCATTTTTTTTTTCTTAATGCAGAATAGAACATTTAATGCAAACGTGCCTTCTAGGTCTGAAAAGACAGTCTAAAGCCCATCACATCAGCAGCTAGTCTACAGAAATGATTATAAACTGGTCCATTTTGCATGAACTCACACAACACTGTAAAACTCCTGATAGTCACCATCATTCTTGCATGATGTGAGGCATTCAGTGTGATTACTGCGAATACATAAATACTGCATGATGGATGCACTGGCACGGCTAGATGAGGACATGAGGAAAAAAATTAACAATACGACCTTTTGTGTGTGAAGTTAGATCTACGATCTATAATCTAACTTCACATCTAACTTCAAACACAAGCACTTTGATTTTCTGTGTCACAAGGTGCTTTTTGGGGGTTTTTTTCTTTTGATTGTTTCAAAGATTCACTATGAAGAACGAGTGACCTGCAGGGTCATTTCTAACACTTCTCTCTGAGGTGTTTTGCAGTGACCATTTATTGTAAATGTGGGCTGTAAAGGGAGAGATATGATCCATATGTGCCTATTAACAGGTGGCCTGTGGATTATATAGGTGTGGTATGCAAGGTTTTATTAACCTATTTCTTTTTGAGTCATCTGACTGTTGACTTTTGGCATTTGTCCTATGCAGTGTTTTAGAAATGTGACTCCAGAAGACGGAAAAACTGCTGCTCAGTAATGAAGCAGAGTTAAGACTGCATAAAGATGACAGTGAGATGAAAGCTTATATTAAGTACCACATTGAAAACGTTACAGGAGTACTTGAATGGGGGCAAAAGAATGAGGAGAGATACCAAAAGCTGTGCAGAGCCGCAAAAGGAATCCACAGCATCCAAATCACCTCCACACCATAAGAAGGGTTATGCACCAAAGAAGGTTTTATCACAATCAAAACATGGAGCACACATCTTTGGTTTTAAGGTTAACAAGTAAATTTTCCTCAAGTGTAATTTGAAAAAATATCAACCAGACACCTAGAGTGACACAGTGCTAAGAGCCTTTCAGGTCTCTTCAGTGTTAAAACTGGTTGTATCACACCTTCTGAAGACCGACTTGATTCTACACTTTTACATAATTATCTTGTTTTTTTCCTGACTTATCAGGTAGCATTGTTCTATTCCTATTAAATTAAAATGTTTTATATTTATCTATTTATTTATTTTTATTTATTTGTTTGGTTGGTTGTTTGTTTGTTAATTTTTTTGCTTGGATGTTGCTCTGACTTTATTGCAATCTTGTACACAATTTGAAAATAATCAAGTCAATGGCAGTTGGAGGAAATTTTAGCTCATCCAATTTGATTTGTGAACACTGTGAAATTGTTTGTTGTTCTGATCAGGCCTATTTGTTGTGCTCAGAGCCCATTGGGATTCTCTGATGTTATTTATTTGTTATTTGTATTAGTCACTCTTTTATTCCAAAATGTTTTTGTATGTTTCATTTCACTCGTCTGGTATCTTTTTCTGCACATCATAGCATTCATGTGTTCATAAATATTTTCACATTACATTTAATTTTTAGCTTCACGTACTGGAAAAAAAAGAGGTTTTGTTTGTCTTTTTGTTTATTTTTTCTAACTTTTTGCTGTGGTCATTTATTTTATGTCCCTGAGTTTGGTATAAGAATCTAATGTGCCAACACTCGAAACTGGCTATGTTTCATCATTATTTAACTGTTTCTGTGAAAAACTCTATGAAAAACTTGTTGGTATCCTGCTTGTTGATCATCTATTGTGGTTTTACTGTGAGCTATAAGCCCTCTTTATTCTGCATGAACTTGTTTTAATATGAGGTTGCCATAATGACACCCTGGGCCCTATCCCACACCCGGCACTAACGCGGTGCGCCAGTGGTGCAGGTGTCATTGCTATCGTACACCCATCCCAAATGTCATTTTTCCACAAGAGTACAATAGCAAACCGACTTGCGACGGGTCTGTGTGCCAAGGGGCGGGAATGAAGGCGGAATGGAGGCGTGTCCTGGAGCGTTTGCTATCGTACACCCGGCGGAATGAGGGCGCAAACGGAAAACAGTCTGTACCATAAGATTGATTACAAAATATGAAGTTTGAGGTAAACAGCATGTGTATGGGAATGTGTGTATCCCGCTAAGACACATACACCCCTTTCAGTTATGTTGATTGATGATTCTACACAGCTGATTGGACTACCGGCTGTGCGCCAGTGGCACACTAGGCAGAGCAGAGCGGGATTCCTCTGCTGCTCCTGGAACAAGTGTACGATAGGGCCCCATGTCACACTTGTTCCAGGAGCAAGAAAATATAGATTTAAAAAAAAATGTAACAATTAAACCATGGTCAATTAAACCAAGGTCATAACAAATCCCGCAGTCTAGAAAATATTTGCTTTGACATACCACAGATCCAATATATGCCTCTACTGTCTGGAAACCTACATTTACTTTGACATTACCTCATTGATTGCTAGAGAGCTCAACATATAGATCAGGCAGTGTATTATTCAACAAGCAATAAAAGAATGTACTTGGCTTGATGAAAATTGAGATTTAGAAATGGTGATTATAGACAATAATAACAGCTCTATCCTGTGTTAAAACCTCACTGTGACCTTGTTTATTGTGTATCCAGCGGATAGAGGGTCCAGCTACAGTCCCTGAGGCCACAGACTGAGGAAGCAGCTATTTATCTGCTCAAACAGCCCTAGTAAACCTGTGAGGGAGCCCTTTGATAAGAGACTCGAGCAGTAAAGGGATGAATTGTGTAAAAAGGAAACATGCTGGCAGAATACCTTGATTGCTTGAAGTCTTTTTGATTTTAAGGTAAGAAAGCAGCAGCCCTGGGGCCTTGGGTTTGAGCTTCCTTTGTGCTAAAGTGTGTCTGAACATCTTCAGGCCTGAGTCTGACTCATCCCCACTATTTGATCTGTCCCCGCTAGATGCACCAAAGCTTGGGTAATAATGAGCCTGGCCTTCGCTGGTTCTGATGACTCAATGGCAGTAAAGTGATTAACTGCATTGGGGAACAAACTCAACTTTAGTTTTGCTTTGGATAAATTATCTGCTGTATTTAAGCCTGTGTTTTACACAAAGGCCTCAGCTGGGAAAGAGAACAGTGCTATTGCGCTGGACTGTACATCTATTTGTTGTTATCACTACTGTGCATAATGAATCTAAGGAGCCTGACAAGTGAACAAGGAGAGGTGATTTAAAAGTCATGTCACAAATGCCAGTAATTGTAGAATTCATGACCTTTTCCTTTTTGTTTTTTTATTTCATTTGTCATCTTCTCAAAAGACATACATTAGCAGGATGTTTATGAGTTAATGTCTAAATAATAACATTAGCAAGAAAGACGTCATGTCAAGTTTACTGTGAACTTTCTATAACATCCTTAAGAGACTCACACTGATGCGCTAAGCGGTAGCAGCAGCATAAAGACTGGCTGACCAACACACACACAGCAGCATTAAACAGCGTAGGCCAACGCTGAAGTGGGGAAATAACCGTGTTCAGTTTGTTTCACCTCAAAAACCCAGCGCCTGCTCAGCGTCTTGAACAATAATGGCTTTCCCAGAGCTAACAGTGCATGAGAGAGGCTGCTCTCCACTGCTGCAGATACAACATTATTAACGACAAAGTGGAGAGCTCTGCTTTCCCCCTATTTTGTTATTATCATTGCAGGCAGCAGACTTAGCAGACTTTACTATGCTTTTAAATTAATTGACTTATGATACAATACAGTAAATTAAAAAAAAGTTTTAGTGCGAAATCATGTTAAAAAATGGGGCATCTAGATGCATCCTTTTTTTAATTCTATTTTTTATTTATTTGAAATCAAATCAATTCATGAGGTGCCTAGAGATTTCAGCCCATTACAGTTTTCATGTGCTTTGTTTGTGTGTGTATATTCAGTGGACTAGTATAAAAAAATAACCCCATATATATACATACTGTATATGTATATGTGCAAAGTATATTTTCCTCTATATACCTCTATATCTTGATTTAAACTGTATGCCTTTGTATGTTTGTGTCATTAATTTTTTGTTCTATATACACATACAATAATTTATGGGGCTTAACCGGTAGTTGTTTTTCCTAAGCTTATCTAAATATCAAAATTTCTAAAGAGGTCAGCAACATTTAATTAGAGGTTTACTACTAGAGTTAATAGTGTTATATGTACACTGTCTTTCAACTAACAATGGTTTTTAAAACAGTGAACATTTGGACACATTGTATTGAGTAGCAATGCTATGTCAGCCAGGCTGGCTGTATTAATTGTGCCTGATCTGTCATTGGTATTATAATTTTACATATTTAAAGCTCTTAACTTTTGATAACATTTGCTTGATATATTTGCAAGTGATGTCTTTAGGGTCCTCAAAAACCACACTTCATATCAAATAAAAAAAAACAAAAACATTTTAAGTATGTCCTCACAGTTTTCGGTACATTGCTTGCTTGTAATGCAGGTGCTATGAGAGCAACTGAAGGAAAATAATCTGGTTAAGTAAAACCTGATAGAGAAAGTGATTTTTTTAATATTTCATTATTATTAAAATACATTACAATACAGGGTTGATTGATACTAGATACACGCACATTTAAATCAATGTCTTAATACTAGCATACTTGTAGGGTCAGAATTAGTTGTTGAAATTGGTCCACTGTATTTTTCTGTATGTTTTAGTCTCAGAGCAGAACAGCATTCCTGAGACCACTTCTGTTATTTTTCTCTATCTCATATGAAAGTAATTTCTTGTTTTCCCAGAGGTGACTGACACAGTTGGGTGGTCATATTTTTACCATGCTTAGAAGAAAACTGCAACCAGCACAGAAATTATAATATTTTTCATGTCAAAAGTACACACAGAGCATAGTTAGCCATTGTAAGTTGCCTTAAAGGTTTCAGAACGAGCTGTGTATCACATATACATTTGAGCCTTCTATCTTTTTAGTTCTCCTTAGTGTGCTAATCAGAGTGAATAATTTTCTGAGGATTTTCAATATTTAACTTCTACAACACCAGTAAAGACTTGAATCCATAATGTCTCCAGCTGCAGTCCTCCAGTAAACTGTAAGCATGTGCTGATGTGCAAAACTGAGTTGCCTCATTCTATTTGTTTAGGGTTTTTTTTATAGTTTGTGCAATTGTGACAACCAAACTGATCATTCTCTGTCTGCTTTGAGAGCAAACTGCAGGATGCAGAGAGCAACAAAGAAAAACACCCAGAGTATTGTATTGTATTTGATCTTGCTTGAAACAACAAGAATGAGTTTGAGTCTTTAAGTGAAGCTTTGCTAATTAAAAAGACTCCTACTCTGTCAGGCGTGCTAATGCCCAGGCATCGAATGGACTGTAGACATGACTGTGAGCAGAGCTCTGCCATATTGCTTTAGTAGCAGAATCCACTGTCCCGTGACTAAGACACACTGTCAGAGGACTAATAGTCTTAACACTCAAGTGAATCTGATGAGTTTTTCCCAGCAAGCAGATAATGAGCAGAGAAAGGAATCTGCTCTGAGGACCCTCTGAGCAATACTTCCTACGTCTGCAAACTTTCTCTGCCTGGGCGGGTTCAGGACGTTGGCACTATGTGTACTGAGCAATGATAGGAGATTAGAATTAGCTGTAGGCTTTAATATGGGGAGCATGCTGGAATCTGAATCATGGTGAAACAATATACTGTAGTGTATAGAGGCAATTGATATGCTGCCAACAGTGACCTAAGGCAAGTGTAAACAGTGTGCCGTGTAGCACAGCAGCCATTCATCAGTTTCCAAGGCTCTCCAGAGGTTGTGGACTAGCAGACTGACGGTTAGTACATCTAATGTGAATCTAACACAAAAGCACTCTGTCAGTATGTGAGCTGAACATATTCCTCAAATTTATTTCTCTTCCTAATAATCATGAAACACCACCACCTCCATGACTGTGAGTAAGTAACTTCTGATCAACTGCGCGTAGCTGAGTTACACCACCACCTCACACTGTAAGGAATATTGTACCGTTGGTACTCAAGCTCATTACAGGCTGCATGGTACATCATTGTAGCAATTGCTTTAAAGTGGAAGTTAAATGACAAGTTTCTGGTATTGGATCCCATTTTGCCTAACGGACATTTAAAATACATCAACAAACCACAGCAGCACAAATTCAATAACATTAGTACAATAATAATAATTAGTACAATATTTATCCAGCTTAGATGATTCCTTAACTACAAGCATTGTAATGTTGGTTGACAGAGCTGTTATTTGTGGTTTTTCTCGAAAAAAAAGGAGGTAAACATATCAACATTTAATGGACATTCAAAATTCCTCTTGGCACACTGCCGATGTGTTTATGTTAAAATCTACAGATTTTGAGTTTTAGATTATTAACAGTGAGCAAAGATGGTAAATGGAAGTTACAGGAAACTGTGTTCATACTTTGGTACCTTAAAAGTTGGTTGTAGGTGACATTTGGCTGTTGGTCAGCAATATTTTAATGCAAGCAAATATAGACACACTCATCACCTTTACTCTACATATCAGGTTTTCAATAGTTGGGCAACCAATTGATCAACAAAAATCCCAATGATTCAAAAACCAGAACTAGCTGCATGCATTGGGCCCACGTGCACAGAAATCCTTAAACTCTGGTCAGGATTAACTTTTTTAGTTTTATTATATGACTCAGATAAAGGTTTATATAAATAAAGTCCACCCCTGTAATAAAAATGTACAGGAAACTAATAGGTATACAACCATATAGGCAGGTATTGGTAGCATGGAGGGCAGCCTATCTGACACTGTAGCACCTTGACATCTCCACTCATGCCACATGGTTCTTAAGACTACTACAAACAACACAGCATACAGGACCCTGGATCCTGTCTTCAGGATTAGAGAATAATCAGTGTTGAATCAAAAACACAACCAGCCCAAGAAATCATTAATTGTTTAATGTATAGTCAAGAATCTGTTAATCCGTACCCCTACCACAAAATACACCAACACAAAACAAGGGACTGAACACAAAGAATGGATGAAAAAAACAGGAAAATAACCTGAACTATGCATTTCTAAGAAATCATTCAGTTAAAACTTGATTTTAAATGTTAATAATCCATTAATAATCCATCCAGTTTGCAGCTGTAATTGTCAATTGTTATTGTAT
Source organism: Acanthurus tennentii (assembly GCA_029783805.1). Classification (NCBI taxonomy): domain Eukaryota; kingdom Metazoa; phylum Chordata; class Actinopteri; order Acanthuriformes; family Acanthuridae; genus Acanthurus; species Acanthurus tennentii. Next base: position 25,949,548 of record JAPZDZ010000025.1, on the reverse strand, counting down.
AGATTTTGGTACAAATGATCTGCAAACCTCTTTCAGTAGGTTAGTTAATCAACAGTATCCGGTACTACCCAGAAATTATCGTTAATAAATTCTAACTAATCTATAAAGTATAAAAAATATGTTTTTTTACCAACATAATAATTTATAAATCATTAATTAGTGAAACCATTAGTTACTACCGATCATAGGAGCCTTGTTAGGATTTTGCACTGGGTCCTCACTGTCTGACTTCTAACCCTGCAAGTCTATGGATATCAATGAGAGTAGCCATGGCAGAAATAAGGAATTTATAAAGGATTGTTACAATAACACACATGCAGATGTAAATGGTAAATTGCTGTTTGATACTATAACAAATTCACAGACTAAATCTCAATGAAAGTAAAATCTGAGCAAACCCAATACTTTACCTTCACTGACAGTAAGATTTATCCCCCTTTGAGTGTGGGAGTCACACTGACATCACCTCAGATTTCCACCCCCAGTGACTCTTTGAGCACCAACAAAGAGGAGAACTTTGCAGTTGCTTCTCATTGGCTAACCTGCTGTTCCGAGCAGCTACTGTTCTCCTCATACTTGTTTTCAAAGTCAAATTAATTCAGTGACCCTACAGTAACATTGTATCCAATGCTCTGAAGCTCAGGAATAAAATGTAAGCTCATGTTTCATCTTAGACTGACATCATGGCTTCAAAAGCAGAAGAGCCACTCCTGCCAAAAACAAGGAGCTGAGCCGAAGCCCTGTTTGAATGTGCTCTAATCTGCAGCCCACTCCTAATACCCTGTCATGCTGCTGTACAAACTGCACAAATGAAAAACAGATCACATTATTTGAATAAATGTGTTTGCAGATAATTGTGGTAGCAACTGCTCATTGCTTTAAACTGCTATTTAAATATATCAAAGACTTTGAGGTAGCCTGTAATCAATGTAAGTTGTTTAATACGCAACGCTCATTATCTTGTTACATAATAAAGCACATTATTGCAAACCCAATTACTGTTTTCATGTTTCGCTTCACTATTCTGTCTTATATTTTTTCTTGCACTTATTTTTCAACAGTGTACAAAAATGTCATATACCGCAACCCCCCAATTAAACAGCCTGAATTGGAATCCCTTCCATGTGCCACCTTAAGCACAACTCTCCCATGCACATGGTGTATTGACTATACTGGGAAACAATAGGTTCATAAATGAAATGTAATGTAATAATGCAGTTCAGAGTTGCTCAGCATGCACTGCTAATGCTGATGGTACTGTTGCAGAGTGAAGGTGTTTATTATGCTTTGTGACACTCGCAAAAAAGAATATAAAGGAAATTGCTCCCTCTGTTGCATTAATCTGTGGGGTTCTGGCAATACTAGATTGCAAACCAGGCAGAGAGAGCAGCTGCTTTTGTTTGGTAAAATCCATCTCTAAAGCGCAATTAGGATGGATATTATGCTTACGTAGTGTGTATTCCTGCATCATGCAAGCAAAATGGCCACAATTGTTTTGCTAGGTCCCAGTAAGTTGAAAAAATGCAAGTAAGCTGCTAAATTAATGTATTTGGTTTTTCACCAAGTCATCTGTGGTCACTACACATAAACACTGCATAGGCAAGCAATGCCTGAATTGAGGTGCAATATCACCTGGGGGCCAAATGGAGTGCTGATTCAAAAACTCTGAATGAGACCAAATGTAGCTGGTTGTGCTCATTTGAACTGGAGCATATGTTTGATTTTAAAAAATATAACACACCTTTAAAAAAATATTAGAATTAGACAAATGTATACAGCAGATGTTATTTTACTCTCCTGCTAAAGATATTGAAATCCTTTACATTTATATTTAAATGATTGTGTTTCAGAGATGGCAAATCTTCAGCGCCAACAAGTAAGCATTGTAGAGAGGAACTCGTATCCCTCAGTCCTCTGGGCTCACAGAAACCCCAGTGGAAACTAAGTGCCTCACTGGGTGAACTCTGTAGTACTGACTTGAGTCACTGCTCCTCATTTTTACCAGCTCTGCCAGTCTATGCACATGTAACGCCAGCTGCCGGAATAATGTCCCAGAAACATATCACAGCCAAATTCCTTCCCCGCCATTTGGACAATCCCAGAGCCAGATCCAAGTCTGTGAGCCAGAGAGGGAGAGACAGAGAGATGCCTTGATGCACACAGAGAAGCAGATGGAATAAACTAAGCTGAGAGAAGCCCCATCTAAGAGGCGGAGAAGGGCACAGTCCAACGGCATCATCCCAGCGCAGAGTGTGGGGCCGCAGCCAAAATGTGGAATAACCAAATATTAGTCTCCTTCTAATGACAACTCCTTCAAACAGCTTGAACCCCAGACAAAGGCTTTGGAAGCATTTCAAAGCCACAGCATAGGCCTCATTAGGGCATATCCCACAATGCAACACAAAAGCTGTGTGCTTTGGAAAACAGTGAGGCCATATATTGAAGCATGATCTGTGTATCAAACAGCCACACGCAGGCAGCATGCTGCGCTGTGAACTGTGTATTCTGCTGTGTGCTTTGACAGGTCGGGCAGCCTCCACCAAAGGTCAACACCCACGAACGCACACAACGTCCACACCAACATGTACCACCTCTGACACACTCACCTCTTACACCAGTCTAGGCCATGTTCCCAAGCCTGTTCTGCCACTCGGGGAGGTCTCGAGCGAGACAGCATGACTGACAGGTTGGAACAGGAACAGGCAGGATAGAGACGAAAAAGCCATCTCTCAATCCCTTCACCAGCCTCGTCCCTATTTCAGTTCACACATCTCTTTTTCTGCCAAGCCAACACCCCCTCCAACACACACACATACACACACAGAGTCTCCACTGATGTAAGTGAAGAAATAAATTGCCTTTTAACAATTTATTTCTTCATGAGGACTGCCAGAACAAAACAAAAGTAGATTTCAAAAGAGACACTGAAACACAGTGACAGGAAAGCATCATACAAAGCGAGTATGGATAATGAATTATGTTTCAATTAAGTGTGAAAATATAACAATCATAGGTGAAAACTGTTTAAGTATGTTGTTATGACAACACTAACTTTGCATTGGCATGATAAGAATTAACATCTTTTAATCAGAACACTGTTTGTGGCCCAACAAATGAAAACACAAGCAAGTGGAGAAAATATTACTTTAATAAAACACAAGCGGGTAAAGAAACACACCGTAATTAACAAACATATGTAGCAGAGGGGAAATTTGCAGACATGCTGAAGCAGTCAGTATGAATGGATAAAACAGTAGGTCTATATAGACTGGCTTATAAAGATCAGGACTAGTATGTAACAGTAAAATGAAAAAAATTTTAAAAAGCCACATGTCATGCACTCCATCAGCAGATGGATTTTGCTCTGTCACCATGGAAATGGTTTGGATGTTGTCAATGTTGTCACATAAATTATGTGCATATATATATAAATTAAAATATATATGTGTGTGTGTGTGTGTGTGTGTGTGTGTCTGCATGCGCGCACATAATTTATGTATGTATGTTTATATGGATCAAATGATTTTTCACATTGTTGAAAACATTTGGGATGATTTGAGGTACACAGTTTATCTACATACACAACAAAGATATATATTTTTAAAAACACTTTAATTTAAAATGTTACACCGTATGCCTTTAATCGAATGCTTTCTTACTGTGACAGTTTCAATTTATTTTTCTGAGCAGGGAAATGATATTCCTATGGCAGGAAATGAAAAAGAGACAGAAATTTAAAGGAAAAAAAACTAAAACAAATCAACAACAAAAGTCAGACAGCCACTCAATGAAATGGAAGAGATTTTTTACATGTCTTTTATTCAGATCTATAGTTATATGATGTGTATGGTTTTTAATGCTTGGTAAATATGAACTACAGAACATAAATTACATGGTGTACACACAAATAATCGTAAGTAGATTTGTTGGCAGATACACAATAATTGCACAGTGTTAACACATTTTTGGCTGCTAAGCTCTCAGCAGATCTTCCTGCTATTTAATAACATATTTCTTATATGATTCATTCATCCTTTCCTAGTGTCCACCATATGCCTGCTTGAGTGATGCTCAGATAATATGAATCCTGAAATATGCCTGATGTCTGTGTGACATTTTTTATAACTGTGGAATCAGACTTTAAATGATATCTGTCAAAAAGGAAATAGCTTTCCATCACTGCTCCATTTAAATGTACCCACAGGTATAGCCTTTTTATGATAATATGGGAACAGAAATGATTCAGCGGTGATGCTGTGGCTCTGAATACCAACTTCTGTTTTGGAGCTGCAACAAACAGAGAGATGACCTTGATGACTTCAGGGCCAACTGGTTTGCTCAGACCAGGGTAAAAGGTAACGTGTACACCTGACAATTTATAACAAAGAGATAAATGCAGAAATTACAGTCATGCCTGAGTGCTTTTTTTCTAACCTGTTTCAATTTTGCAGGGCACATAATGAATCAGACAGCAGCCTAAGCAATTAACAAGGAGAGACATTATGGTAATGAGAGAGTGGGGCTTGTAAGGTCACTCTTGTCGTGCATGTTAAGCCACGACTGAGGGCAAGGATTCTCCACCGCCAGATTAACTAAGACAGCATAAAGAATGAGATGCAGAATAAGTTTACCTTTTTTTCACCCACAGACGTGGGCAAATTGCAATAGAGACAGAACATTTTACAAAATCCTCTGACATTTCAGGTCACACAACAATGTAGAGTGTTAGGACAAATACTTAAGATAACATAAGGAATAGTGAGAGAGTGAGGGATTTCAGACACAGGCCATAAAACCACATGGGGTCTGGTCACCAAAATTCTAATTTAGTCTATCTACACCATCCATTCTTGTCTTATTACTTATAAATCCATATTCTTTAAGGGACATTTCAAACTTTTGCAGAGGAGGGTCATGCTAACTTAAGAAGCTAGCATGGTAGCATTCTTCATTTTGGACTCACTTGTTCTGCTCAGTTAGATGTCAGCACGGTAAAGATGTTGGTCAAACACAAAAGCATGTCTTTCAGTTTCACCGAACTGAAGTGGAGCTTTTGCATAAACTCAACAGAGGAGTCCACTGATTAGTGACTGTTGAAATGGTTTGACCAAGTCTTTTGAAAAAGCTGATTTTCAGTTAGGTAAGTACTCCCATCCATGTTTAATAGAATAGATCAAATGTTTGAATGCCTGATGTTTTACTGTTGTACAAATGCTAGTTCAGAGATTTGTTTGCCAGCTGCATAGAATAAAATTTAAGGGGAGGTTGCAACTTCTGAATCTTAGCTTTGAATTGAAATGTTAGAGCATATTTGGCTCCAAACGTACTGTTATTATTCAGCATTAATCCTCACTGTTTAAACTGCAATTTCAATCACTTGATGTGAAATAATGGTGCTGAGTGGAGAGGCAGCACAAGAAAATGAAGTGTGGACTGCTCACTCTTTACTGTGCAATCTGTCATGATCTGCAAGTCCATGAGTTACAGCACATCAGCAGTTTGCTACTTAAGACCACAAAACTGTAAATACAGCACACAAATGAAGCCGTTAATCAAATGTTTACGGAGCCTTTCACCATGTCAATATGCATTAGCTGCTGACTGGTTGCTATTTGTCTAATTAATCAATCCCTACCTTCAAACTCATATGCCATTAATTTACTGATGAGCAGGGTCACAGCACACTCCTCACACACACATAACTCTTCTCCTGTCACTGATCCAAACAAAACAAGCAGCCAGCTCTGCTTGCCTGATGACTCTACAGACAGTAAAAGAGATGAATATCAACACAAATGTGATAAGAACGATCTTTTATTTCTCCTCGTTTCTCCTTCTTTATGTGGACTTAAGGCATCAAATTGACTCTTGGACTCCATGTAGCAGCTTGTTTTTAGAAGCTAGTACATAAAGGCACTCTGCAAGCCTTTTGTGTTCTGAAAAGGCACAGTTATTACACACACAGTCCATTTCAGGTCTCAAGTGGGAAACAGTATTGATTGAGCCACAAATCCAACAAAAGGGTTTAAACTGAGTAACACCCACTCTCCAATATCAATCCAGAAACATGACTCAGCAAGATTCCTCTCTTTAAGGGGGGAAAAAAGGGAATCTGCTCCCCAGAGGTAAGCCACTGTTTTCAATCAGCAGTCAACATGTTCCCACCGCAGCCGCCAGTGCTTTCCAACTGGAATAGGACCAAGCGGCTGCACTGGCCTCACGTTTAACACCTCAACAGCCTCTCTGGGAATAAAACACAAGGACTCTGATTTCACTTATGTCTTGCTTTCACCCACTCTCTGTCTTTCGTCTTTGCTTTTTCATTCATCTCCCTCATATCCTTTCTCTTCTCTCCTCCATTACTCTATATTCCTTCCCATTCCTTGTCTCTGGTGGGTTGACTTTTTTTGGCAGGGTTCCCAGATAAGTGTGGAATGAAAGCAGTGTGGAGGAACAGCTACTACAGGCAGTGTGCTCTGATCACAGAAGTTTCAGATCACAGTGACACAGACTCTTCTTATCACACCCGGGGCTCACAACGCGTGGCACCAAGGTTTTCAATCTGACTCCCTCAGGACGACTTAGAAGTTACAGTAAGAAAACCCAATGCACATCCACCCTAACAAGTCTATTATGTCCAGACCATTGCTTTATGTCCACAGTGACTGTATGACTGCAAAAACCAGCAAATCAGCAGAGTGGAAGTGCTGGGGAAGCACAAGGAAATTCACAAATGCTGTTGTTAGACAGGCCCTTGAAATTAACTGTAATAAAAAGAAAAGAAAAAACATGTGTCGCACCATTCACACAGTTCAAGTGTGCTTCAAAGGCTTGAATCAGCAGGGCTTTGATCTATGGAGAGTCCTGAAGCCTGTCCAGAGATATATGTCACTCGTCAGTGTCAGGGAGAAGATGAACTGATTCCACACAGAGCACACACAGGCAACTATACTCAATATAAACTCCTCTGTAATAGTTTAAGTGTGAGCTAAAAGTGTCTCAGAGGCAGAGAATCTGAGGCAGTTTGCTCTCTAAGTTGCCACATTTCCGAGGTTATTCGGAGTTGTAGCTATCATGCAACATACTGAACACCTGTTTGTAACCTATTCATAATTGTTCCGGTGACAGATACATTTGTGGCTTAATGTACAATATTAAGCAGTCCTGTTTTTATTTTGTACTCATATTTTCTGAACAGCAGAGGAGACAAAATTCTTCTCATGCTTCAGAGGTTTGAACAAGTAACAAGATTCAGAAGCAAGCAAAAAAGAAAAAAGCAAATACTCA
>JAPZDZ010000025.1:25879626-25899221 GCA_029783805.1 Acanthurus tennentii | reverse complement strand
TTTGTGTCTGAAAAATCAAGCCGATAAGGCTGCATTCAGACTAAAAGGCTATGCGGAGACACGGGTAGGTGTTTGGGCTTTTTTATTGCTGCTGTGAAACAGTCATATGTAACGTTTTATGACTTGCTCGGTTTTTCACTACTGAAGCTCCCTTCCCGTACTCATTATATAATGTAGTTTCATTGTCTCAGTGTCTCACGTATAGATCAGTGCGGAGTTACAGGGAATAAGTGAAAGGGGGAATACAATACACATTTGCACATGCAGCATATATTGGATTTACAAGCTTTGGCTATGTAACAATACAATTTACACTGTAAGTGAAATAGTCTGTGTACGCCCCTCTCTTCCAGAGAGACGGGGGGGGCGTGGCTTGCCCTGAAGGAGGCGTGGACAGGCGCAGCCCACAGAAACAGCATGTTCTCGGTAGAGCTCACTAGAGAGAGTTTTCAGGCCGGCTGAAGTCCAGGAAAAAAATGGGTTTTAGGACAACAAACTTCACATTGACTGTTCTGGGACCTCTTAGACCTATGTGAACCTGCTGAAAAGGAGTATAATATGGGACCTTTAAAAGTAAACTGTTTCTACTTCCAGCACTTGAGTTTATACGAAGTTGGGTATGGAACAAATTGACACTTTGGTGTAATGAATTTCATTGCACATCTTCATTCAATTCAGCAGTGACACAAATGTGGGCAGCATTTAGGCTACATCAGTTACTGAGGACAAGCTTACACCAGTCAACATACATTTAGTACAAGTTTGCTAATAGAATTAGGCAAAATCCTCCAACTGTCCTTTTCATTTTACATTGTTAACCACTGCTGATAAATTATACTTAATGCAAAGACCTATCTCTCTGTAACACTATCTCTATTGGACTAAATTTAAAACCCTACTATGTAGAAATTTGGTTTTGGTGCACTTTGTCCCATTCTAAAGGTCTCTGAAACCAATGGTGCTGTTGCAAAACAGCCATGGGGCTGTTACACCCACCTCCCACATTTGTTTACAGCAGAGGGTTGAGTTTGTGCGAAGCCAAACAGCCATGGGCAAAGGTACAGTATTATTACTGGATTTTGCACAAATATGACTAGCCTAAATGGCTAGCACTGCATTGAAGAATAATTTATTAGCAGAGATAAGTTTGTTAGGTTACAAATGTATAAAGCTAACTTGAAGTTTGACAAGAAAGAGACAACTTTTTGGCGTAAGATTTATTTAGTTATTTGTTTGTATGCAAGTCAAAAACATAACTTTGTTGAGATGACTTTTGGCACACTGTAAAGCTGCTAACCATTAGACACTGAGTACATGCTACAGCCTACTGTTACCTGCAATCTGTTATAAAGAATATCTGCAGATATCTACACTTTGGAAACGGATTGTCGCTTTCCAATTAGCCGTGAGACAGAGTAAAATGACTATTTTCCAGGCAGCAGCGTAACCACTTTATGCCATGCATTTTCAATAAACAGCACCATAGCTAGTTGGTTGTTAGTATGTGTAACCCACTGATCTCAGACCAGAGTGTGATAACTTGCCCTGGTGTGATGGGCTGCCATTAAGAAGTTTGTGATTCTCACAAGAGTTGGACAAGGAGGGAAGAATTCAACCGGCAAACGTAGTTTCTGTGTGCAGGTAGGCGAGAGCTGAAGAAGACATACTCAGCTTCCTAATAAAAGTTGGTGAACCATCATCATGAGTTTGAAGCTGTATTATTATTTAAGGTAGAAAAGTTACACAGAATGGCTTTAAATTGTGTTTTTGCTATTGTTTCCTATGACATGAACTCAACACAAACCAAACTAAGAATCACTATGTTTTTCAATCACTTATGAATTTTTCCCTCTTTTGACTAAAAAAAAAAAGCACTGATTGCATCTGAGTGAATTTTCAAATTGTTATATTTATTTTCATAATGAGGAGATGTTAAACCTTACAAACTATGTTGAAGTATGGCTCTGTGGCTGTAGGGTATTCACAGCCTGCACTGTGGTTGCTGCTTGCTCATTGCACCATAGCTCCAACCAGGCCTCCTCCCAAACTAACCCAAATCCAAAGCTCAACCTGTTCATGATTGAACTGGCGCTACATCTGTGTTTTTCCTGGAATCTTATAATTCCAGTTTGTTTGAAATAAACATATGGCTGCACCAACAGCCAACACGGCTGCACAGATGAAGGAAAGAGCTGTGCCTACAGAAACTCAAAGAGTTCCTCTGAATACAATTCAGTATGTATAAATAAGTGATAAATAAGCACTTTATAAGCTTAACAGGCAGTGATTCTTCTTTGTGTGTGTGTGCGTGTGTGTGTGTGACTGTGAATAAACCTCCAGAGGAAATAGTCCTTTCAAGGCATGCTGTTCAAGCCAGAGAGCAGTGATCAGTCAAGGGAGAAATCCATCAGCACTTCATCAATCTGATCAAACGACAGTGGACACACAGAGACCACAGCCTTTGCAGCCATCACCAGCTCTTTTATTTATCTCAAGGATTTGCTGAAGCATAACGATCTCCATGAGTACTTACTTAAAATTAGATATATACAATCAAAACATTGCCTTTGTGATTGATCGGTGCGAACACTGAAGCAATGAGCCAATCATGGTGGAGCATTTCACTGATTTTAAAAATGCTAAGGCAGGATGCCAAATAAAAGAAAACATTCTTAGCTGCTCAAAATTATTATAAATGTAATTTTCATTTAGCTGGTAACAGATAAGGACCTATCAATACACAGCAATAAACAACATGACACAAATTTTTGAAAGGCTTACTTCTTGCTTACTTCACTAATAATTCAGTGTAATTTGGCTATAGGCCAGTCTGGATCCCATCCCTCTCCTGGCTGTAGATGCCTCACCAAGACACTTGGATCCAGATTATCATTCCCCAGGAGAATGAACCTCTCCTACTCTCTCCATCTCTCTTAGTTAACAAAATATCATATCCGTCTCTCCATCTCTGTATTTGTCTGAGTCTCCTGTTCGTGAAGATGCTATGCTGCCTCCTCCATGTGGCCTATCCCTCTTTCAGATTTCCATGATTGAGAAATAATATCTGTACTTCTACAGTTCTAAGAATTGTGTTTTTTTCTCTGATGTTTTTAATAGACATGACACATGTTGCATGTGTGTCCGTCTTGGAAGAGGGATCCTACTCTGTTGTTCTTTTCTGAGATCCCTTTCTTTTTTTCCGAGACTGTTTAGCTGGTCAGGAAACATTCACAGTCTCATATTGATACCCTTGACCTTTATCATAAATGGGACCAACAGTGGGGTAATTTTGTAAAATTTTAAGTATTTTTAAGTATTTTATTTAAATATTTATTTTATTCTTTGTTTTTTTTCAATTCTATCATATAGCTAACTATATTTTTTATATTTTTTATAATTGCTTATGCCTTTATAGGTAATCTCTTTTTTTTTGTTTTTGTTTTTTCAACAGGTGGATTTACAGCAGATGAATCAATTTACAGCACGCAAACCAAAAGATGATTACAATTCACTACTCAAAGTTTGTCAGTGAGTAGAATATTAGCAAGTTAAAAGGAAAAAGGAGAACACTTTCCTTTAAGTTCCTTTCCTTTAATTTTACTTTTGACATTGTGTTTACTGGTCAAGACTTACCTGGGGTAGGATCAGGGGTCAAGTTTGGCCAGTGGAGCCCCAGAATACTAAGACAGAACTACACTCATTTACATCGGAAAAGGAAATGCAGCAGTTGCAAGCGCATCAAACCATGAGGTAACACTGCACACAATGTCTTCAAACCACATAGCAAGACTAGCAGAATCTAACACTTACATAAGCCAGTGATAGGACCAGAAATAGAAGGAGTAAAACTAGAAAAAAAAGCCAAGCTTGCTGAGCGTGGACCTTAAGAGGCAAACTAGAGAGGCAGAAAGTCGTGTCAACTTTGGTCACTTATTTGTCAGATGCAGAGATCTGCAGGATTTGAAAGGATTCAAGACTGATCCAAAACTGGTCCTCTTCTCCCTGGCAGGAACGTATTATGCCTTTTTCATTAATGGTATATGGGTTTTACATCAAAAAAAAAACAATTTTGTTTTGGTATAGGTCATGGTGGAAATACTTAAATACAGCTGATTTATTAAGTGGCGTTTCGATGTTGGCTTTGCTATAAAGCTACATCATGTTGCTGGCTCCTTATGAAAACATCACATTACCAAAAAGTGTTAATAACTTTAGTTTTCTTGACTAAGTTACTTTTAGATGTTAGTGAATCTGTTGTTTTTAGGCCCACATGTACATAATTGGTGTATTAATATTAATGCTACATCCTTCTTTCTCCAAAAACAAATGCACAAACTAGCCAGTTAAAGGTCTTTATGACACTAGGCAGAAGTATATGAACACCTTTGAGTAGAGGAGCAGATAAGAAGTAATCCTTTCTTTAGAGCAAAACCTAACACGTAATATTATGTTTAAATTTTGGGGAAAAGTCACCAGAGGATGATTACTTTGGAATTACTGTTATGTTTTCTGACAATGAAAATCAGTTTATAATTAATTTAAAACACAATGATGAATAGATAATGATTTGTTCAATTTTCATTTAGTTTCCCTAATTCTTTCCTTCTGTAATTTCAGAATGCAAAGCGTTGAAGTGTGACTACTTGGAAATTTAAGTTGTAAACACTGGTAGTACAGTGAAAAAAAAAAACTCTGGAGCCACATGCATCTGTGTTTGGAATCACACACACATATGTTTATTCATCAGGCTAGAGACATTATGTGTCAGCAAGTCAGAACGTGGTAGAAATAAACCCCTACAACACACACATCCAATCTTGCCTGTGGATCGATGCTACATATAAGCACACATAATTGGTGATGCTACTGTGTGTGGTTTTTTTTTATTAAAATAGTACACATTTCATATAAATTTGTATCCATGCTGATATATGAAAAAGGAGAAATTAGAGGATATTTTCTTTGATGTTAGTCTGCTGGCTTGATGTAATGCTGTTATTGACTTGCTGTCAGCCTGGCTTTCAGACGTTAAATGAATGTGAAAAGCATGTCCTTCTATCTTGAAAACAGGTAAATTGGGACATATGGCTTTCTATTCTCACTGACACCTGCAAATACCATCATAGTTGCTTCTTGTTGTTTCATCTTTTGTCCTCCAAAGTGTGACTTTTCTCGTAGAGGAATTTTAAAACAGCCTGAATACATCAGCATATTATCTGGTTCTAAATAATCAAAAAAGTTTGTAAACCAATAAAGATTCTTCCTGATAAGCATTTTTAAGAAAGAAGGGTCTGCAGGGTACAAATTTACGCTGATATCCAGGAAGCAAGGTGATTGACATGTGCCATGAGCCTAGGAATATTGAGTTCCCAGTAGCTGAAAACACAAAAAATGTATTTGAGACTAATCCATTAAGTCCATGTCCTGTGTGTGGACATATGTCCTGTGAACACAGAGGTGTGATTTAATCAGGCCAGGCATCACCCTTTTCCCACCCCATTCTCCCCAATCGATTGAGCCCCCTCAGAAGTTATAAATGATTTATCATGACACTGGTAGTAGCATTTAGTCTGGTGAAATCATTACAACCCTAAAGAACAGTAAGAGCTTGCCAGGGGTATATTGGCCTTAGCAGATCACTGTACTTCCTTTTCAGGAGCATTTCACATATAGAAGTAGAACACAGTATGTGGCACAGTAGAGACAGACTGAATCACTTCAGGTCTTGCACATAAATGCACATAAACCCCATCTGCAGTCTTGTCAGCTGATTTATAAATATGTTTTCACTGTGCTTGAAAAAAAATAATCAGAGCTATTAATGAACACCTTCAGTGAAATATCTTACTGCCAATAATCAGACTGTTTAGTGCGAGACAAGACAGTAATCCATTCAAGTCGTTAACAAAGGCACTTCTCCTAAACCAGAGGTAACTCATTTTTATGGCCACTGGAGACCATATACTTTAGAATGTAAATTTGTTAACACAAAGCACTGTTAAAGCAGCTTTCAGTAGTCTGGCATTATTATGACAAAGTCATGTACATGTGGCAAAAGGCAGATAGGATGTAGGTTCAATATTTGTAATAATGTATTGATCTTAGGAAGGTGCATGTATGGAAGATACAGAGTGTCTAGTCAGGCCTTTAGACTGTCTCAATTTGAAATTAATGTTTACAATTTAGGCAATGTTCAATCCTACCCAGAAACTACACAAGGCAAGAGTGGCAATGGTCGCCACTGTCTTTTTTTATTCTGTTATCTCAAGATCACGAAATAATCATCTCATTATCTTGGGATAACAGCTTGTTTTATCTTGATAACCTGATAAATGAATGCTTTATCACAAGTTGAGGGCTGACTAGTGATAATACAATGAATTAATCAATGTTTTTGTCACAAAATTACAAAACTGTTTTTTTATTAATCCCATTATCACAAGGAAATGAGCCTTGTTATCCTGTGATAACGCATTCATTTATCCCATTATCACAAGATAACAGAATAAAAAAAAGGTATAAGCAACCTCTTGTTATTTGCTTCTGCAAAAACACAGGAGATGATAAATAAATGTCATTATTACATTTTTTGAGTATGTAGGGTGAGAATATTAAAAGCCTTGGACTGAACCCAAAGTACACCTGAGGCTCATGGGAATGTAAAAATGATATTTGTAGGGACTGTGTTATCAATTTACCTATTGGACATAATAAAATTTCACTGTGGCATTAGGTAGAGGTCAGATATAACTTAAGCTGCAACTTATTAAGTGATTGTCTGTACCAAAGTCTTATTAATCCATTCAAAATTAAGGATTTCTTACTCGAAACCACAAATGTCAGCTTGCCAATCACACTAGGCACAACATCAGGGGGAAAAAAGTCTACCCCTGGTTAAAAAAGTGTATTTTCTAACAAAAAAAAATTGGTAACTTCTGCAGATGAGCAAATCTACCTAATAAAAAATAGAAATGTATTATTGCAAAAATGCTATAGTACCTCATAGTGAATCCATACTGGCATCATGATTAATACTGAGGATGTCAAAGTAAACTGCAAACAAATCTTCTTCTGAGTTCAAAGAAAAAGCAAAGGAATGATGAGCACCTTAAGTTTTCTGCCATTGGTTTATTGCCTGGACATTTTTAAATGCTGAGATGTCTTCTGTACTGAATCCTTGGAGTGAGTTTGTGAGCAACATGTCATTCTAATCCTTGTCCATGAAGTGAATAAAGGCCTTTCCTAATCTCACTTTACTGGGCCATGACTTAACTCAGGGCCCTGCAAGGCTGTAGGCTGGCCTTCCCTGTGTGTGGGAGGCCCCCGCAAACACCAGGCATCATCCATCTCAATTTTCTCCCTCCAAAAAAAAGACAGAAATTAATAGTAAATCCTGCTTCAGCTCATCATTTCTGTTGAGTGAAAATTATTTATGGGGAAAAATACGCTAGCTTCCCCCAGCACCTCCACCCACCCTCAGCCCTCAGTCCCTGTCTGTTGTTGACAGTTTGATGGCGATCAGTGTCAGAATATCAGTGCTGCAGAACGGGAAGCGTAGCATGACGAGCTCTGAGAGCATGTTCCATCTTTATCACAGCTGAGGCTCTGCTGCAGTACATTTGGGGGGTGGGGTTGTTGGAGGGCAGGAAGAGGCCAGATGGAGGCAATAAAAAAAACATGCAAAAAGACATTGGGGGATATGTGAATGTGAACAGAATAATGTGGGGAACTATGAGAAAAAAGGAGCAACGATAACTCATCTGACTGCAAAGCAGGAACCCTGTCTGGTTGTTTCTGTGTATGTATGTACATTTGTATGTATATGTGTATGGATGTGTCTGTATTTGTATGTGTGTATCTGCTTTGCATATTCCGAGAACCATTCATCTGATCTACTTCACATTTAGCAGGTGTTTTGCTGGAGTGTCAAATTTTGTGCCAATGGACAAGCAACATATTGAATATTAACAAACATAAAGTGAGCAGCACCCCTTGCAGTAGCAGACTAGGATCCTCATGGTTGCTAATGCAAACTGAATATTACTGCAACTTCACATTAAAAGCATTTGACTGATGAAACATAGGGTGACCTTTATTATAAAAAAATTAAGGAAAACTTCATTCGTCAGTGTAATTGACACTGAGCCCTATCTTTCATCAAAACTGCAACTACAAGCCAATACAGCTGTCATTTTCTCCAATTTTCCGACAAAGAAATTTGAAGTATTGTGGGAATAGATAAAACAAGAACTAAGAGCAGCCACAGTGAGCTGTTAGATAAAGAGCTGCAGGTGATAGTCTGCAAACCCTCAATATCTCAGCAATATAACCAGATCCCCTCAATGTACCCATTAAGTTAAGAGTAATTTCTTCAATAATGCCATTATGGTAACATAATGTCACACAATGCGTCATCTAGATTTGTTATTTGACTTTTAGTTTTTCTGATTACTTTAAAAGGCAAAGTATGAGTGAGAAAATTGGCCTCATCTAACATTACAGACTAGACAGATTAGAGTCTAGGAATTTATTTCAGTTCTTTTCCTTGCTCCACTCTGCAGTAATAATACTTTGCCAGTGATCTCAACTGCATGTTATTCAAGGAATTAAATAAAATGGTTACGACATGGATTTAAGTTTTAAAAGCCAATTTAAAATACTGATCCTTGAGTTCAGGGAGAGAGTTGCTATGACGGTGATTAAATCACTGGGTGAGTTGCAGCATTCCTATTATATTTGATTTCCAGTATTTTTCAGATAAAGGATCTATAGAGGGTTAATAAGTGGAAAGCAGTGTTTGACCAACTAAAGCTAAAGCTAAAAATAGAAATTACATGGTACCCAAAGGGATATCTCCTGGAATTGATCAAATCTCATTTGTCCAGTTTAAAATCAGCATTTTGTCCAATTTAAAGAGCAGATATTGCCTTTGTTTCCATATTGAAATTTGCTACCCTCTTTTGGTCACAGTAGGCTATTGTCTCTAAAGCTCGGTTGACAACTAGATAATACTTCTCACAAACCATGGGAGAAATATATTTTTTGGATGTTTGTGCATATACATTGTGGAAAATGACACATGCTTTTTAATCCTAAATTAATCCTAATTTTACTAGTTCTTTTATCTACTGTCTCTGGTATGTTGGATGTGTTGTGTGTATGGTATATTGCCTGTGTTTATTTTTGTATTATTTGGTACGTGAACTGTATGTACAGTGTACGCACAGATGCTATGGCACAACTGAAGTTCCTAACGGAAAAATAAAGTTCTTTGAATTGATTGAATTGAAATGAATATCCTGGGTTTTTTGACAGTTAACTAGCAGATGAAAACATCCTTATGAAACTAACAGATGACATCTTTGTCAAGCTACCTTTGGCTAAGCTGTCATGGTTCTGAGATCAGTTGTGATATTGTGCACATGTACATGCGAAGATGTATGTAAAAATTGTGTTTTCGTATGTAGTAATTCCCTATATAGTCTTTTCTTTCTAAGTGTTTAAAGGCAGCAGCAGCAAGTTGGCAGGCTAATTACACTGTAAGATCTCACAATGGATAAGTTTTGCAGTATCAAGTTGGTCAACAACATGTGACAATAAGAAGTTAGGGAGTGTTGTGGAGCAGCTTCTAAGGATTTCTTTTGCATGGAAAACCTTCACAGAAATGCCGAAAATTATTGAGTGGGTAAAATCCACTTCTGCCAAAACAGGTTTTGTGCAAAGCATGTATGTCCTAAATGTGCAGATTTATTTCTCAGATTAGATCATGTGATACATAAGATTGGTTGACACAGAAGTAGAAGTTTATGGTCAGCCATTTTACATAATCATACCACAGCTCATAATCAAGAAATGGTTGTTTTAGTCTGGTCTCTGTAGACACCTTAATCACACACTGAGCAGGTTCTGCTTGCCTGCCTGAAAGAGTGGAGGTTGGATATGACCACCACTTGTTTTTATCCTTATTTATCGTAATCTAGAAGGTTAATAAGTTTGATTTCTGATATTAGCATAAGAGGGTCCAAGGTTACGTGAGTATTCCCATTTGGCAGTTAATTCTGAATGTAAAAACAAAATACATGTTAACCAGCTTGGCTTTCTCTTTTAAAAAACTTGTAACTGGTGTGATTGGAGCAGCGCTGTAGTGAGGCAAAAGGTTTGATGCATCGCTTTAATGGCATATTCACACTTTCCAGAATTCTCACTGAGTTAGAAGCAAATGTGCTATTTAAGAGACAGTTGCATGTTTGAAGTGGGGTTATAAGAGTTTTTTGTTTGTTTGTTTCCTGGCAAAGTAAAGAAGTGAAAACATTCTAAATAAAGCATAAATTTAAACTGATATAGAACCTTTTTTTTAGATGGGCCTTTTTTAATGCAAAAATGTCCCGTTCACTTCAGTATCTCCGCCTTTTCTCCAAACTGTGGCTGTGTCTCCTACTGTAGGCAATGCATTGACTGTAGAAAAGTACATTATACAACCCCACTTTAAAAAAAAAAAAAAAAAGAACTATCCCTTTAAGCTTTTACCTTACTGAACATTTTTAATCTTACCATTGTGGAATTTTATAGTGGAACAACTTGATTTATTCTCCTACTATCCTTTTTTCACTCTGTGCTCTCTCTGTGAGCCTGTTCAAATCTTGTACAGGCACTTGTGAATTTGTTTCCTAGTGCGGTGTCATTATTATTCAATGGTCTATTTGTGCAGAACAGTTTGTACCTTTTTCATACAAGATCAACAGCAGAAGGCTTTCTATACTTCAGGGAGCTGTCTGCAGCAGTTGAGGGAGGTTTAGAGGGAAAAGACTGAAGACACTTTCACACAGTGAGCCACTTGAGAATTGCAACTAGGTTGTTGTGTTTATCTGTCATCTGTCCTTTATTCACATCTCTCTCCTATCTCTGTTGCATTCATACTGTACTATGTTTTTTCTTTTCTTATTGCTTTTTCTCTTTCATTTTTGTCTTACATCCTATGAGCATAGATTACTGCAACAGATATAAATATGCAATGTAATTTTCCTCCCTTTCTCATAATAGAAAATCTTAGAAGTGCTCAGCTCGGCACTTTCATAAATGTCAGTGCTTCTCAGCCATTGTCAAGCACTCGCTGAGACACAAAATGTCAGCCTCTCTCCTCAGTCACAGTCTTTGTGAACTACTCACATCTGGAAATGTCAATGAGCAAACCACAACGGGAGAGAAAAGATTCTTGGAAGGCAGAAAGCACAGCACATTCCAGCCCACTGTAAAGATCTACTGTAGAGGTTTGGTTGGTGAACACAGAAAGGAGGCCAACATTTACCTTATTTTACCTCCAATCTGTTTGAAATGAATATCTCTCTCCCAGCCTGGACGCAATTTGTGATTCTCATACAGCAAAGTTAAAGCTTGTAGCCACTATGTTACTAAGTTCATGTCAGGAAGAAATATTTTATTTCCTTTATATTTATATTAATTTTTGTACATTTTGCCATTGCAAAACAGTAAAAACTAGTAGAGTTGGAAGTCTTGGTGGACTGCTGCCAAAAGCAACTAAATGTAAATACTTAGCCTAAAAATATCAACTACAAAAAATGTTTAATGGTACACTGACTTATAATGGGATGAATGGTGTCTGTCATTCCTTGTTTCTTCACTGTGTATCTTTATCTTTACAGGGCACAGAGACACCCATTGAAGAATGCTGGTGGAGGGTGCCACTAGAATATGGTGCAGAATCCATGCACCTGCTTTATTAGCTGCTTTATGCCTTTCCTACTTGTGATTACACTTCCTAACTGCTATAGAGAGTGAAACAAGAAAAGCTGACTGTCATTTTGGTCCATTCCTCTGTGTTGTTTTACACAGGGATGACTCAAATGTTAAAAGCCTGGCCCTGAGCTTTTCCCAAATTTTGAGAGGCTCTTTATGTGCCTTCGCTGCGTTCCTTTCTGAAGAAAAGACCGCTTTAGCTGCTTGCCCTGACCTCAGCTAAGAAAGTGAGTAAGCTATGTGTCCTTCGGATTCACCTCAGCTGCATGCTGATTTTTGGTGACAGAACCCCCCCTTTGCTTTCAGGAAGATAAAGAGATGTTTTAGGTTGAAAATAATACAGTTGGAAGCTTTTCTGTTTCTCCACCCCATGTGGACAGGGAGGCAAAATGACATCTGCTCTGCCCAGTTAGTGCATTGCCATTTCATGTTGAATGCACAGTCCCCATCAGACAGCCTGAACAGCTGTTTGTGTGCTCTAGTGATGAAGCGGCTGGTAAGACTCTATCCTAGATGTGCTTTGCTGGATGGCCTTGTGAGTGTTTTCCTAATAAGCATGCAGGAGGAGATCCTGAATCTAATCAGTGCACCTTGTGCGTATAGCATGGCAGTGCTTAACAGCCTTGCATTGTGCTGGCAGTAGTGTGGTCTGGGCCTTGTCCATTTATACTATTTAATCTTAGGGACATTACAGGCTTATCAGGGTTTGTCCTTGCTTTGACAACCCAAGAATGGTGGAAGGTAAGAGTGTCAGTGTGTTGCACCAGACCCCCACAGACAACATGAACCTGCCTTTCACTGTGTTTCATGATGACCAGGAGTAAAAGGCAAGCAGGGTGTCAGTGGTATGCCTCTGACCCCTGCAGGTGCAGGAAATGATTTCATCCACTTTTAGGTGTGTGAACACTGAGTAAGATTCAAGTCGTACCTATCCACTACATATATAGATATAGGAGGACTATTTAGGAGTTCATCTGTGTGACTGCTGGTACTACAACACAATACATGTCAAATCAGGGATGATGCAGGATTTCTTTGTTGCTCATCAACCTCCAGTCACATTTCTAACCATGTAGTTGTAGGGATAGTCAAAGAGCACAACCTCACATCACTTTATAATTCAACCGCTTCCATATCAAGATAGCTTACTCCATGCGGTGAGGTGGGCACTCACTTACTCTAAGGAGGCAGCTCCCCCCGTTAGTCTGCAAGAAGATACAGTTTGCTAATAGCACAGGGAGAAAATCTTATTACTTCTCTCTTTTCTATCTCTCCCTCTGTGGATCTACAGTATTTGCTTAACAATGATAACAATCCCTACAGCTTAACTCGCCTGGGTTGAACCAATACTCTGAACAGTGTGTATGCTCCTTCTCTTTTTAATGAGTAGCTTTGGTTTTGAACTTAGCTAAGGCATATTGATTTTTTCTTTGCTCAGGCGGGTGTATGATATTAGCTTGAGTAAAGGGGGAAAAATGAGCGAGATGAGGGGTCAGATGGGCATTCTTCCTGATGCCCCTGACCCTTCCATTGTGATGTGATCCCTATACATTTAAGGGTTTAGCCAGGCTTCAAAAGAGATTTGAAGGGGTCTCAACAGACGCATTGATTTAGCACAAGAGCGAACATTAGCCAATGATCGAACATGTACACAAACACAGCCCTCCTTCTCTGTCCATGAGTCACATTAATTAAGGTATACAGTTCCTGATGGCTCCGATACAAACCTGTCTATAAAGTCACCCAGCTTTAATGGGATCAATAGTGGATCTTTAATGCCCAGAGCAGAGGTTTCTTCGGTCACAGCAGTCTCGGATCTTACATGCCCCTTCCTCCCTCCCTCCCTCCCTGGTGTATCCATCATCCTTCCCTGTCTGCTGTTTTAACCTCACATTTTTCTCACTGTATTGCAGAATGTTTGACCAACAGATTGTGAAGTTAAGCTTCCAACAGCCAATTGTTTATGCCGATATTCCCTCATTTCTAGCAAAGCATCAGTATTTACAGAAACTGTCTATAAGCCGTTGAGCACAGTCCTACCTGAAATAAAGAGTCAAAGTAAAACATCATTGTTGCATAAGTTCTAGTGAAGCATCCGTCCATGTAATTCAATTGACATTCATTGCAGCCATCACTGTTCTCAAAACCAGCAGAGCTCCTGAAGAGCTGAAAAAGGACAGCGGCCGGATAAACAGTTTTCACTTCCATTACAAAGAGATTTCAGGAAAAGGCTTGTGGTAAAACTTATGGGCTTTTATCAATCTTTGTAGGTAGAAATGCATTAATTACAACATACAGACATCAAAAAATTGTTTGAGTTAAAAGGTAGAATGGATATCGTGCTCCACTAATATTGTTGTAGCATTAGGCTAAAAGAATTGCACACAATGCAACAACGTAATTCATTTGGGGTTATTTCTCTTTATTTTTTTCTCCACCAACCTGAGAAAAATATTTTGCTCTAGTTCCTAAATGCCTCACAATGCTCACCAGCCTCTAACACTGTCTTCAGCTGGGCCAGCTTCTCGGCACCTAGTGTACGGTGGGTTTTTAGAGCTTTTTTTCTGTCTAAAAACAACTGCCCACTGCAGGCTGATGCAAGCACAGAGACTAAACTAAAACAGTAAAAAAGACCCAAGGAAAGTAGTAAAGAGTTTATACTAAATCTATGCAGGTTTGTTACTAAGAGTGACCCCTTTCACAAAGTCATCAATGTTATTATTAAACTATTGGTAAGAGTAGATTTAAATTGCATCATAAATTCAGCTTTAGCTGTAGACAGAAGTAATTGTCCATCACAAAGAAATGAAGGTTTGCCTTTGATGTAGTCCAATGAAAGAAGCCGGTGTGAGCAGAATATTCTGTATCACTGCATCTTTTATGGATTGATAGGGTGATTTGAAAAGAGAAAAATGAAAACGTGAACCCTTTTACTTGTATACTCATGCTGTAAAGCTCAGGAGCTCTACAATACTGTAATGGCTAAGCTGTAACAGAATATTATACATGGAGAAAAAAGAATGGGAGAAGCCAGCTCTGTACACCACTAAAAAGGAATCCCCTCCTTTTATTATCCAGGGAATTATTCTATGCACATTTATCATCATGTTCTGGATTCATTTCCAGTGACTTGCAGCCAAGATCTATTTATTATTAGAAATATTTTAGAAGAAGGAAAGGAGGAAAATTGAACCTTGGCACTTCATATAAAGATACACAATGTGACTTTTCATTTTCTTCTTCCTCTATGAAATGGCAGAGGGTTAGAAATGGGTGGAGAGGTACACAACATGTTTTACAGATAATGAGAAAACAAAAGTAGGAGCAAATCAAATGTTCAGAAATTCTATTTTCTGAGAGAGAAAACAGTGCTGTCAAGTGTGCACTGAATTATAATGTCAAGAAAGATAATTCAAATGGTGAGAGAGCCTGGAATGGTGTGCTGATAACAAAGAGAACGGGACATCTGGTATTTTAAACAAATATCCTCACAACTGCATCGCTCATCCAGAGCTTCTCTCAGGGTCACACTGCAAGTATATTCAATAGAAATATGCAGCAAGTGAGCCAGAGTACATTATGTGTATGTGCACGGCTAAGACTGAGCTGTTTAACTGGTGCTTTTAAGCCCCTTTAAGACTTACGCTTCAGTATGAAGGACCAGTAATTTAATAGGTCATACTCTTATTCTAAATACTTCTCCGAAATAAAATAGTGTTTGTGAGTGTGTGGAAACCATACTGAGGGTCTACAACACTCTCTGTGGCTAAATGCTAATATATGCTCAGAATGACAATGTTAATGTGTCAAATGTGGAGCTATTTGACTGGATAAATGGTAAGAACCTTTAGCCAGATTAAAAGAAACCCTATTAATCACATAGTTCCAAATATTTCATCCTGGACAAATGTGTTAGACTGAGTGTCACTGTCGTCCTAGAGCTCAGCTGCTAGAAAAACAAACAAATGACAAAAAAGGAAGACAAATAATCGCAATGTCATCAGTCTTTCTAGAACCTGTGTTTCGAGCCAGCTGCCTCTAGTATTGAATAAAAAACAAGGGGCTTGATATACAGTGAGCAAAAAAACACCTTGCCATTAACAGGAAGCAATAACTGTTTCACAGAATCAAACTGTTTACCATGATGGTGAAGCATTACATGAAGGTGTAATCTTGGGTAGTTTAAAAATCCATCTGTGCTGCAACCTTAGAATCAGGAACACTGTCCTTCCCTTTTTCCTAACCCTAACACCTCTCTCCATATTGAACATGCCTAGCAGTTGTTTCCATAACATAGAGAGCTACATAACATGATGAGCTAATGAAGCCTCTAACAATCTGCCTTGTTTATATACTTACTTTCATGTTTGAAAGCCAAAAAGTCAGAACTTCAACAGGCAGATTAATCCAGCATGTCTTTGTCAGAAAGACTTATTCAGTCAGGAAATCAGTGTCTCTCTCAAGATAGAGTCGTCAAGACAGTTGTATTTATTGAACTGAGGATCTTATCTGTTGTGAAACACTCTCTCTAAACCCTGATGCCTTTCAGTGTCTGCCATGTGCACATATTGTATTTTTCTGCTGTACACTTTTATACTTAGTTTCAACAAGATGAGTACATCATATTTCTTTGCACCTTAGCGAGCAGGTCTCTGTTCTCCTCAGATCCCTTGCCTCTATGGTCTAAGCTTCCCTCGTAATGAAATCATGCTGCATCCTCAAGGTCACAGCAGGGTCGGCTTGTTGGAATTCTCTGATTCTCAGTGGAAGGTGAAGGGTAGGCTGATTGCTTCATGTGCTGGATCCAAACAGGTTCTCAGGGATCTGGGCGACAGAGCTAATGGCTGATGGATGAATGATGTAAATGGTGGAACAAACCACCTCTGTAATGAACTTGTTCCATTTGATCTGCTGCACAGAACTGAGTCGGGGAGAGCATTAACCCTTTTATTTGCCACAACGCATGTAGCCTGTGAACTGCTGACAGTCCAAGCTGAGATCAATAAACCAGAGGGTGAATTGTGCTGTTATATAGTAATATTTTATTTGCATGCAGTTTTGTAAGTGTTAATGTCTCTAAAAATTATGACTGCATTTCATTCTTGTGTCTGTGCCATCTGTTTTCAAAAGATAAACACATTTATGATTTTTCCAGTGGTCTCTTCCTTTCTCATCACAGCATGCGAGTGGGATATCTGAGGAACCATAAAACACATCATTTGTCATTGCTTTTATAAATTACAAGTGTTTTCTGATCTGTCACCCTTATAAGGAGGCCTCAAAAACCTTTTATATGATCTTAGGAAATTTCAAATATTACCATATTCTGATCTGCAACTGCTATGGCTATAATGTTGGATTTATGCACAAAATACTAGACTGACATGAGGAAAAGGACAAAGGACACACAACAAAGGACACACTGAGTTTGAGTTAGAAGACAGTAATGTTAAAACAAAAAGAAAAATATAGACAAACTCCCCTTGAGAGTATGAACCTCAGTACTATCCCACTAAGTAAACTAAGATACAAACCTTTGTAACCTTATCAAACCAAGAGGACGACAATATAGCCACCTCAATGCGTCAAGTGTTGGTTAGGCAAATAAACAAGCAAGCCTAGAGAGATGATCCCCAGTGTGATATTCTATATCAAACACACACACACACACACATACATATATATATATATATACATATATGAATATAATTTGTTCCATGATTGTGAACTCTTTAAGGAGGTTTGACCATCGCATTGACATATTTCTTCTTTTTTTTTTTCTTTTTCATTTGAAGGGCAAAGTTTTTGGTGATAGGTAAAGTGACAAGAATAGGTGTTGAATTTGGATTGGTGGCTTACTTGTTGAAAAAATGTCAAAGATACAAAGTAGCACTTCAGCTCATACAAAGGCTGTAAATTCCATCATAAAGATCTAGTGCTGAGTGATATGTGCTTTGTGTAATGATTGTACTGTATAGGTTGTAGGTCATTATCATAGGTCATTGTGATGGTGTTCCTTTTCTGCATTTAAGCTATTTTAAGTGCTCAGGGAATGAATTACCAAGCTTGATAGCTTCTTTCAAAGAGCCCTTGTAGATAAAGCAAAACATCATCTGCATACAGGCGAACCTTACAGTGAGTGTTAAGCGTTTGGATTCTCAGTGATGTTGTTTTGACGTATTGCAGCAGCGAGAGTAAAGAACGGGATAAATAGATGGAGAGAAGGTACATCCTTGCCTTGTCCCCATGTGCAATGTCAAAGTTTTTATGATAGTCAATTAGTAGTTATTGTGACTATCAGTGAGACACAGAGAATTTTTATCTGATGTATAACAAATTATCTGAAAACAAAATATATGTTGTATTTTAAAAAAAAACTTAGTTTCGCTTTATCAAATTTTATCTTTGATTAAACCAGTTTGATCCGAATAGATTAGTGATAATTAATTCCACATTCTCCTTTTCTAAGCTTTGGAAAGTGTTTAGAAAGTTTCTTGTGTGAGATATATGTCTGCTTGTAATTTGATCTGGTCTTTTTTTGTATGTTTGTTTATTTGTTTTGACAGTACTTGTCAATTAACCCCCAGGATTAGTTAAACCTTACAAATCTACATTAAGTTATTGATTGTAACTGGAGTTGCCACCTGTCCCGTTTTTCCCAGAAATGTTCTCTTTTTTTCACCAGCTGTCCCGGGAAAATAAAAATCTCTCCTGGGACACAATTTGCCCCGTTTTTTGGAAAAAATACAAAAATCAATACTGACTGGGCGACACTCTGAACTGGTAATAGTGGCCGAGCCCTCCGCCCAAAACATTTGTTCAAGCAGCACTGCGCTGCGCCGGACTGCGCAGTTCACAAAAATTGCAAAGTACGCCGGCCACACCTTGTCTATGAAAATAGAGCCCAATATGTCCATCTTGTTTTGCACAGTTTTTACTGTTGGAAGTGTGACTGTCACTTTATTAACTATGTCACCTAATTAAACCCTCTTTTGCAATAATATCAGTGGCTTTATGACCTGAAAATTTGTGCCACACACTGCTTCTTTTGATAAACCAACTCCTAACATTTGTATGGTAGTGGATGAAAACAAAGCATCCACTTGCATTTTTGTTTGCCTATTTTCTCTCAAAATTCAGTTATATATAAACTATATTGTGCTATCTGCATTAAAAGTAATAAAAATGTATATATATATATATATATATGTATATGTAATATATAGATACATTTCACAGTCAGATGTATTTTTACACTTTAACAATTTGATTTCTTGACAGTTTAGATAATTAAAAGAAAGTCATTGTCAGTCATTGAGAGTTTGATCAAATTTCAAGTGCTTTTTTACGAATCCCTTAAGAAATGAAACCGCAACAGATCCTGACCCCTGAGTACATAAAAAAAATAGTATAGTCTCCTAACCAAATCGAGGTAATATCTCTAAGGGAATGAAACATCAAACAAACCTTTATCTAGACTTTTTTATTGCATATTGATGAACAGTGCAGTTCTCTTTCAATTGGCTGGGTTCTGAGCAGCCTGAAGAACAGCAGGTAGTGTAAGCAGCTTCTTTGTGACTGCATGTAAAAGAATCATCTACATGTGCTTTGTTACAGTCATGTGGCTGGGTCATTAGTCATTATTGCTACTATGATCACTGCCCTCTCTCATTTACTCCGTTGATTCTTTTGTCCCCTCCTTCTTTTTTGCCCCTTTCCCTTCTTGTTGAGGTTGTTGGGTGGCTGCTGCTCTGTGTGTGTGTATGTGTGTGTGTGTGTGTAAAGATAAAAGGCAGGCAGGTCCGCAGGTATGAGCCATGGGATCCATTATGGCCGACTAA
>JAPZDZ010000025.1:25862551-25874409 GCA_029783805.1 Acanthurus tennentii | reverse complement strand
TCACTGCCCTCTCTCATTTACTCCGTTGATTCTTTTGTCCCCTCCTTCTTTTTTGCCCCTTTCCCTTCTTGTTGAGGATGTTGGGTGGCTGCTGCTCTGTGTGTGTGTGTGTGTAAAGATAAAAGGCAGGCAGGTCCGCAGGTATGAGCCATGGGATCCATTATGGCCGACTAATACATTAAGAGACATTTCAAACTGAATCATGGCAGGTGGAGAACAGCTCTCCCTCTGGGCAGGCTAAGGCATCTGTTATGACAAGCAAACCAAATCTCAGCTTTCCCTGGATGAATTAGGAGTCACCTCCAGTCACACACATACAGGCACATACTCCGCCACTGTCTCCTCCATCTCTGACACTTTCCTCCCTGCCAGTTCCTCCTCTGCTGACATCTCCACCCCCTTTACTCCATTCCCACCATCCACCATCTCTCTGGTGCTGTCACCTTCCATCTTTCATCTTCTGTTCACATCTCTGAAAAAGCCGCACCAAAAGAGAGGAAAAAGGGAAAAGTTCAGGGGAGCAGAGAGGATATGGTGTTAAAGTGTGTATGTGTGCACAGAAAAAAGAGCAAAATAGTCAGAGTGAGAGCGCCTGGGGCAGAAATGTTGAGATAATGGTTTTATTTGGAGAGATCGTGATGAGGCCCTTGAAGGGAAAATCCCCTCAGATGGGTGGATGAGCTAGCTCTCTCTTTTCATCTCTCCGCCACCAGATCACGCTGTCCTTAAAGCCATGGGAGCATTGGACCCTCTGCCTTTAACTAACCCTGACAATCACAGCTACGGGGAGAGAAAAGCTGTCCTACACAGCCTCGTGCCTGCAGGCTCCTCTAAAACATAAAAGACATTCACACAGACACACAGTCAGGCTCAAATGGAGGCACACAAAAGGCATAAAAGCCCCCCCAGAAGAGGCCATGAGAAATGAAAATTCAATCAGCAATCAAAGGTAATATTTTTATGTAAAGCAATAGCATTAAAAGCGTTAATGTCCACAATGGCTACATGTTGAAATACTGAGAGAGAACAGGGGCTTTTCTATTAGTAGCTCTAGTAGCCCTAACAAAAATATCCAAAAAGGCAGGAAAATAAAAAGTGACAGAAACACTTTATAAATATTCATAAAGGCTTTTAAAAGAGGGTAATCATTTTCCCTTTTATGCATAATGTAGCTTATGTATTTCAAACATTACCATGCTTTTGGAGAAAATTGTTCCCTGTTTGAGGGAACTTGTATCTCTGGCTGCAGTTAGCTGGGATACAGAGCCAGCTGCTACATAACTGGGGAATATTTGCCGTGTTTGTATGTGTGGGTGAATGTGTCTGTGCATGTGCCTATGTGAGTGGCTTTTAGGTGTGTGGCACATGTTTTGCTATTTGCAGTTGTTTATCTCTGGGAGCTGATAATGATGATGGAGGTGGTTTAAGACCATTTACTAGTCATATTATGGTGCTATTTCACCACAGAGTTGTGCTGACACCGAAGCATCACAACACCTGTGTGTGAAAATGCACTCAATATTTACTTGATGTTTACCCAGAATCACACTCAAACAGCATGCAGACTGAGAAAAAAACTCCCTAGAGATCAACACTTTACATTCAATTCTTCTAGAATTTCAGCTGTTTATAGGAACAATGTGTCGCATTTTCACATTAATAAGTCATTGCTGTATTCATTTTGAATTGTTATGATAAAACACACTCTCTTACTTAGCAATAACTGCATATATATATACACATATACAGTGATAAATATATTTGTGAATCACTGTTATTTATTTAAACAGTTTTGAACATTAAAAAAAAAAAATCAGTAATAACATGTTTGACCGATCAGGTTTTACTTTAAAAATACAAACTGAAGTCAGGTCAAAACAGCAAATGTCTTAATGTACAAACTGAAGGTCATCAATGCACAATTGAGTGATCTGACCTGATTTTACAATTTTGGAATAGACTATTTTGTCCTCTATACACACTGTGAATACTATCCTTTTATAAGCAGGGTGTCTTGTGCACAAAACAGTTAGCATGATTTACATTTTACGGTACAACTTTCACTGGTTCTGGATTAATACTGATAAAGTCAAAAATGTCTTAAAAAGCAGCACTGCTCTTTTTCTGTGTATGGTTCTTTTTTAAAAATAGCAAAATACCATTATAATGTGTTGCCCCAATCAAAAGCACCAGATTCTGCCTGTTTCGCCAGGATTTTTAGTTTAGTTAGTTAGTACCATGCTTTAATATTTAAAGTATCACACAATATCAGTTTGTAGTGGCACTCTGTCAGCCATTGTGTGGGGACAGAAGGATGCGGCAGACACTTATTTCCTCTTGTGCTCCAACATCAACCCTAACCACTGCTCTTCCTGCTGTACTTGTGTCACAAGTACAACTATTGGTTGCACTATTTAAATATAACCCAAATACTGTTAACTTGCAACCACTGAAAACATAATGATAATCAAATGATAGTAAATAAGCTTAATACGGGTTGAACTTGGGATTAAAGCTGCAATTTGTAATGTTAAAATGTATTTACACAATGTGAAACTTTATAATAACAATTTTTTTAAAAAAAGAATAATCTGTTCAAATGAATAATAATGTATTTAGAAGAAATAAATTAAAATTTAAGACAGTCGCTGTTTCTTACAGAAGTTCATTCTCAGGGACCAGTTCAGCCATCTGCCACCACAGCCATTTGTAGTGGAAACACATTGGAATATATAATCACACTCTTCTCATAAGGGAAAAAACCTTAAAAGATTCACAGGGGAAACAGATTCATGCATTAGTCTCTATTTGTTGTCCTTCTCTGTTTCTGCCACTGCTGTAGATTACATTGTGTTCTACGTTGTTTCTATTGAATTCCTACTTGTTTATATTTATTTATGACCTGTGTGAAAAAAGGTAGAGATGGGACCTACTGTTATGGTTTACTCATCACTCTCTCCCTGTCTCTCTCTTACTTGCGTGTTTGTGTGTATGTTTTATTTGTGTGTGTTTAAGCTCAGCTCCTGCACTGTTGCTAAGCCTTTAAAGCCTAGGGCATTTTCACACCAATCATTTGTTTGCTCTCCAACAAATCAGCTGATAAGTTTGTGAACTAGGTGGGCTTTTCCATTGGTTTGTTTTATTTTTTGGACACAGAGAAAAGTCCAAAAGCAGTAGCACACAGCACTAGAAGCACTGCGAGAACTTTGACTCTAAGCCAGTGGTCAGAAGTGTCTGAGGAGACAGTAGGAATGATAACACAAGTAGAGGGTCCTGAGGGGGTCCACAGACAGAATACTACATTACAATAGTCCAGATCCAACCCTAAAACATTATCCTGCTAAGTGCTAGCGATCACTCATTTGCATCCAGCTGTACATAGCACACCTGACTGCAGGGCCCATTTTGTTGGAGCACATAGCATAGGCCAACCACAGAAGAACCACCCCATTTCTGGTTCAGTCAGGGACCGTAGAACAGTTTTGGATGACAGCTGGTGGCCCTGTCCCTGTGCTCCATATCTCTCCATTCTTGAACTGCCCCCCCCAAGAAAATATAGAGGACATGACCTCAGTGTTAGCAACAATCATGAGACCTACATTAGGTCACAGAGGTTTGGTGACTTCTCCTTCCATTTGCTACAGAACAAGACTGTTGCTTTGGATACCATCTTCCTATTCATAACAATTTCTATATTCAATTACTCTTCCACATTATGTGCATCAGTGATTGCATTGAAATATTTAGAAACACCTGGCTAATGGGAGGTGAGCACAGAAGCTGTATTTAGCCCTCAAAGAAGCTCTAGGGAAGCAGTCTTGATGGTTATGATGATGATCCTCCCACACAGTGCAGTTCAGCGGTGAGCCTGAGCGTGGCACAGACCCAGGACCTGCTCTGCCTCCCACATGAGCCACCAACAACAACACCTGCTGGGGTCCAACACAGCATTCCCACGCACATTCCGCACTAACACCACCACTGCCTCCATCACGCTGCCGCATGGACCCACCACACACTCTATCCGCCTCCGCTTTCATTCACATGCACGCACATGCAGCCGTGTGTGGACAGAAACATAGTCTTTTTCTTAATAGCCAAATTAACACTTTTGTTGTGCGCACACACCCTCCACAAAATAAAAAAAAAAGCACGTGCAAAGCTGTAACAACACTAGTAGAGTGTAAATGTTATATTGCTGGAGGTGAGAATATGGTGGGAATATTTCTCACTTTCTAAGTGAGATGTAGACACCTCAAATGGCTAAGTGTGAGGAAAATGTGGCGTGAATATCCACAGGTAGTGTAATCCGAGCCAACCAACCAAGCCTGCAGGCTGAGAGTGCAAGAGCTCCTTCACGGAGAAGGGACAAGCAGGGGGGGATTACCTGGTGGGTGGGGGTGGAGGGGGCAGTTCAAGAATGGAGAGATATGGAGCACAGGGACAGGGCCACCAGCTGAATGGAAGCCTCACACAAAGAAAGCAGCCAGCGGCCTGGTACCCCCCTCTATAATCCACTCACAGTGCACAGCAGAGCTGCCAGCACATCTCACACACATCAGACAGTATGTGAACTGGTTAACCAGCGTCCAGTTATGATTTAGGCCCAACAGACAATTAATCCCCTTCCTAAAAGTATTTCCACAATGTTCACTGCCAGAGGACACAAACACATCATTAAAGTCTACCTCTATGATATGATGACTGTCCATTAAAGAAAAAGCATCAGTGGCTGAAAAGAACCTTTTTCTGACAAAGACCGCCAGGGAAGAATAACATTATGAGGTTATGACCCCCCTGTCAGGAACAAAGGTGAGGGAGGTTTGGTACATTTCCTTCATAAATTCAATTTAGATCCGTTTAAAATATGTATTAAGTAGGATTCTTTATTTTAACATGACAGTGAAGGTTACATTAACATAGTCATGGGTATAGGATGAGCATGTGCTGTTTTGAACACTAATGAGTCTTCATGGTTTTGTAGAAAAGAAAATAACCAACACTTTGCTGTGTATCTTTATTGCTTCTAAAAGGATCAACTGTTTTGACTGTAATTATTCACTGAAGTGTCCTAACACCCCTGACTGACATTTGTACCACTAATGCTTTTAGAAAAGTAAATACCATATCATATTATCAGTGGTAATCATATATATATATAAAACCAATGCAAAATATAATTAACTGTCCAGTTAAAAGGAAGACAGCTTTTTGTCACGGACCAAAATAATCTGTTCTTGGTCAAACAAGAGCACTAATCAATTGGTGCATCAAAACAAACTAATCAAAGTGGCTTTGTTGGTTTTTTCCAATTAAAATGAAAGAATTAGAAATATTTTCGTACTCCCTCTGGTACTGTGTTCTTTGACCTAATCACAAGGTGCAGACAGAAAGAGAGCAAGCAGGCTTTTTAGTGACAAAGACCTCCCAAGAGAGCTGTCTAAGACATATGTAGGACAGAGGAAAGATTATAAATAGAGGAGGTAAAAATAATCGACATCAGAGTTTTGTGACACAACGCAGACAAGACTGCCGCTCTTTGTTCTTGTCGAGTTGAACAGTCCCTTTAGCAGAGGAAAAAGCATGTGCTTCTCCATTTGACAAAGGAGGGCAGAAGACAAAAACAAAAAGCGTGTGTTTAGGAAGGAGGGGGGAAGACAGCTGTGATGAAGTTTGAGTGAGGAACATAATTGTCTTTAATACTTAATGACCAAGAAAACATGCTCATCTGAGTGATTTTCACCAGGGGGGGCTTGTGGAACGCTGAGGTTTCAGCCTAGTGCATGCTGTCTTCTCACTGCTCGGCAAAGCAGATATGCTTACAGAGCAGACACAAAGGAACATAACAGAAGACAGGTGGACACGGTTTGGTTGTAAAAGGTGTAAAAAAAAAAGAGACAAAACACAGCGCAGCTTTGTCGATGCACTTTCTAGAAATCTACTGTATCTATTGTGGAAAAACAGCAAGATTACACAATTGCAACAGCCCAGAGGGATTGTCAAGTGACTATGGATAATTGTTCATTTTTGGAACTATTTCCACTAGAGAACATCAATAAGCAAAACAAATTTTAGTAAACTGTGTCCAATGCTTGTGTTAAGGGACCACATTTGCATGTGATGAATATTTTGAGCAGTTATCCATGGCCTGTATTTAACACAAGGGAAAAACATGCATGTGACTTCCTTGCTTTGGTGGTTTCTGCTCTTAGCCTGAGGGTGTGCAGGGAGGCACCACCATCAACAACGTTAGGCACTTATAATAATTCAGGAAGTAATTACAGGCTCAACCATTTTATTACCGATTCCACTTTCTTCCTTGTTCTCCCGCCGTAGGAGCTGCACATGTGGAAATAAAGCATTATCATTGCAAACTCGCAAATAATGTTTGCACTTCAGGGGCTGATGGAGAAATATGGTGGTATAAAAGTGTGTGTGTGTGTGTGTGTGTGCGTAGAATGTGTGTGTACAATAGCCTGTGTGTGTTTGTCTCCATACTCTGTTACTTTGTTCTTGAAAGACCCTTTGCTGCTACATTTATGCAGTTTACTGACCCTGTGTAGGTTTGACACTTAAAAGGTCCAAATTCAGATTTAGAATCAGGTTTATTGCAAAGCAGGTTCGTACATGCAAGCGTTTTGCCTTGGCTGTTTGAGGTGAAAAAATACCAGCAGTTGGGCGGAAGAATTCAGGCTTATTTACTGTAAATTATTGCAGTTTTCATCATTACTGTAAGAGTCAAATGGATGATGGTAATATTTTAATAAGGAGCAATACCAAACAAGGGATGTTGGAGCAAACGATACTAAAATGTCCCCCTAATGCTAAGATGTCATGTGTCGTATGTGAGTCTGCTGTAATACTGTCTTCTACTGTCAGTCAGAGCTGATCCTTTCACTAGGCAGCCATCCCTCCAGTCTTCCTCCTGCATCACACAGGCTGCAGGTTAACGAGGTCTGAGGTCTAAATGAGGCTATGAACACACTCTACAATTAACTTCTTTCTCTCAACGTCATCCTCATACAATGGGCCTGGATCACCGAGAGATCTGTCACCCTAAAAACTACATCCGGCTAATTATATTTCTCTGCCACACACATGGACATGGACTCTCTTGCCTGTCAACTTTTGAAAAAAATATGACTGTGGTTGAATTGATGATTGAGCTTCTTAGTTAAGGAAAAGAGAAGATGTGACGATATGCAAGTATGAGTCAACTTTGATTCCAGAGAGATTAGGTTGCAAAGACTCAGCAGAGACAGGGATTCTAGCATAGCTTTGGTTAAAGGACATGCAATCAGTCTTTCCAGAGGACTATTAGCATTTTTTAAAACAAGACTACAGAATACACAATTAAAGTTTCCATAACAAATATCCACTTAAGAATTAAATTCAATACGGGGTAAAGACATCAAAATAAAAATATGAACTCAGTTGTTTTTGTAGATACTCCTTGCCAAAATTAATGCAGTGTAACACAACAGCCCTGAATTTATTTATGAAACTTTGAATCAGCCACAACTTTCAGTTTTTTGATGGAAACTGTTTTTAGGGTTAGAGTGGTTTGATTTTCAGGCTCCATTTTGTCGTGCTGCAGAGCTGTGTTGAACATAATAGGGGCAAATAAAAAAATAATGAACCCAAAATAATTTAAGTCCACACACTGACTTTGAATCCAAACCATGATCTTTCCCTAAACCAACCTCCTTTTTTACCGTCAAAAAAGTATCCAAACTTATATTGTGCAAATAAACAGTGATTAGCAACAGTTGAGAGGGCACTGAAAATAAAAAGTGTTCCTCCTGATCAGGTGTCAAATGACAAAACTCTGAAACAGTTCATTTAAGAGGGCATGAAGACATTAACTGAATTAAGAAATGAATGAAGTGAATAAAACTATTTGTCATTTGATATGGAGGACTTCTTAGTTATTGCAGCAGACGAATGCACATGCTTTCTAACACAACATCTTATATCACACGTGGGTGTGTCCTGTCTCCCACATCATTTTGTGCCATATTAGCAAAAATAAGTGAGATGCAAGTCACAAAAAAAACCAAACAAAAAAAATGTGACTACAACAAACAAACTTTTGATTTATTGGTCAAAAACCACCTTTAACCCTTTAAAACATTTAAAACCCAGATGTCACCTGCTGGCTCCAAGCCCTCCAATGAGAGCTCAGCCTCCGCCTCAACCAGCTGTGACTCATTACTGTGCTATATTTTAACTTGAAATTTTATTTATGAAACACTGAATCAGCCATAATTTGTCGTCTCTCATTCATGGCATTAAACAGATGATGGATCACTCCTGTGGGCATTTTGCACCAGCCAGCCAGCAATGGCAGCTTTTTGTATACAGATTAATACAGCAAATGAAGACAGGCGAGTTGTGAGCCTTTTAGCATTCTACAGTTATTCACCATGTCACCAACTCACAGTGATGCAGCAATAGCACTCAGCTTGAGTCCCTTTTGTGCTTTGGCTGCCTAGAGGGTCTGTAACAGGCTTTCCACACAAGGACTGAGGGAAAGTCAGAGAGTGGACAATTTTAGAAGGGTTTGACTGTAAACTGTTTCAGACCAGCTATGAAAAATGAAAGTGTTTTTAGTTCAGCACAATTAGGCCTTGGGCATTTGGAGAGAGCAGTGATGAGTCACACCATAGGTGCACTGAGCACTGAGTGAATGTAGTTCAGTTAGTGACGGGTTGGTTTGGGACACAGAAAATGGGAACATATTCCATCAGGG
Source organism: Acanthurus tennentii (assembly GCA_029783805.1). Classification (NCBI taxonomy): domain Eukaryota; kingdom Metazoa; phylum Chordata; class Actinopteri; order Acanthuriformes; family Acanthuridae; genus Acanthurus; species Acanthurus tennentii. The sequence goes on along the minus strand of JAPZDZ010000025.1, from coordinate 25,865,657 downwards.
TAGAAATTAAATCCACTTCAAATCAGAGTACAGAGAAAAGAAGGAACCGCATATGAACAATAATTAGCTATGAACAATAAGTACAAATCTAGACATGTTCACCTTCACACACAGGGATTTATATTCAGCTTCACAGCATTATGGAATACCTCCCTGACGGTACATTTTGAATTGTGTATTGGTTAATCACTTATTGGACTCTTACTGGACCCAGAAAATTCTACTTTGTTCCAACAATGAATTGAGCTAAGCAGAAACTGAGGAAAGAGCAGCCATGGTGGCTGATGGTTGTAGATTTAGACCCCCACCTGAAACTGCACTCCACCATACTGGACTGGAGTAATCCTATGAGCACATGCTTTCAAGTGTTTTAAGGCCTTTAATAAGTCCTTCAAACCATAACAATTCTGAAAACTCCTATAAATTAGCTCCTCCTTAATTTTTGTGCAAAGTTAATCCATTATCTAAAAATCAATCAAATTGATCAGTGAAATTGCATTTTGAGAAGGTTGATTGTGCTTTCTGACTCTCAACATTTATAAAGTTGATATCCTGAGGCTGTTTGTGGTACTTCAAGGCAGTTTATCAGTTGCTGCTGCTTTTGGTCACATGCTCATCATAAACAGGAGCATTCTAACCACCAAATAACCACAAAACCTCCAAGAGATTTGCTGATATGGTTATGTTTCTACAGGTGAAGGGGCAGAGGATTAATACAAACCTTAAGGTCGAGTTTAAAGACTTATCAGGTGAAGACACTCACTCGGTTAGGATTGTTTAACTCTGCTCAGGTATCATTTTGATATTTGTAAGAAAAAGGGTATTTAGCATAATTCTGCTGTACAATGACTATAAGAATTCTACTTAGTATACGCATTTGCATGTAAATTTATTGGCATGTTTGATGGTTGGACCAGGGGGACCTTTATGGTGATATCAATGCTTTTATAAGTTCATAGCCACAAACCTCAAAATTCCTCTAAAAGTTACATTGAGTTGGTTTAAAACTTTAAAAATATGCATGGAAATGCATAATGGAGATGAAAATATGTTAAAAATATTTAAATGCGTTTCCCAAGTGAACTTTGAGTTGCCAGTAGCCTTTTTCAAATAAATACTTGGATGACTAATTGCATCCTTAATAAACTCACACAAACACTCTTAACACATAGAAACCTCTAAACAAACCCTAAACGGGTGTTTCATGGCCATTAAGATCACAGCTAATCTAAATCACAAATTGGTAGATCATATAAAGCCTGTTTGGCCAAGCCCAGATGCTCTCCACTCAGTTGGTACTGTTGTTGTGAAAACAGGTGATTCAGCCGAGCGCTGCACTAATCTGAATAAGTGCCACTTAATGCTGAATGGTGTTATGTAAGGCTTTAAACATCCAGAGGCTTTCAACCCACAAGGCCACAAACACCACTTCACAATGGAGAAAAATCTAAAATCCTCACCGCTACAGTAGCATGGCCAGAAACTATGAATCCAACATTAGAAAGGAGCACTGTCTTTCTCACAGACATGACTTTCAGTTTACAGATGTAAATAAATGGAGAAACCAGAACCAAATGTTTTTATTATCTTATTGTATTATGATTAACTTACAAAACAGAGAGGTATCAAAAGATCTAATCAATTCTGGTTCCCAGATTTAAGAGCTTAGCCTTTTGATCTGATGTTTTTTTAGAAAATTTATTTTTAATAGATGAATATTTTGTGCCTTTACAAAGCATGTAGCACCTACATATCAGCTATCAATTACACAGTATTTCAGTACTATGATAACAAGCTTTGACAGGAAATATTTTAGCATATTTGTGGCATTGTTAACTTTGCTTGAACTAAAGCATCGCAAAATAATTACGGTTGGTCAAATTTGTGATTTTGACTTTGCTCTCCAGTTCGATAAAATGTATCCGGACCTGGACATGTAGCCTTTTGTTTTAACACTTACGTCCGACATGAAAGAGGAAGAGAAACCATCCTGAACTCAGAATTCTTCCGTAGAAAGCACCAGTTTTCTGTTCCCGTCTCTACACAACAGGAATAGATCCCATTTTTTAATAAGGAAAAATAAAGAAAATGCATAACATGGGAGAAAGCAACTAGAGATGAAGTTGTTTAGTGCCCAATATGACCTCAGAATCTTCATCCTTTGCCGTCAAAAGTTCATAGTTGAGTTTGAACACATCAGCAGTATGCTGGGAGGAAATAGTGTGCACTGCACCTTTAACAGGCTGGAAGAGGTCAGTGTATTGTTGACTTCTCCCTAGGCCTAATCATCTCACAACTTAGTCACACCAGTTCTGAAATCAATATTGGCCTGACGGTGGTGCAAGACAAGACTTCAGAGTTAAAATCAATGGCAGTCCTCCTGTTTGGAGCATAAATGTAAGCAGTAAATGTTAATCCAGTCATTAGTTTTTGAGATATATTGTCTACAGACATATATATTTTGAGTGGATGCATGCAATCACTGCATTATTAAATGTATTACCACAGGAGAACAATAGTGTTGGATCAAAGTGGACCTATTAACTAACTGTCAGACAAACAATTATCGCAATCCACAGAGTTATGCTAGCAGTAGCCATGTAACTGAAGTTGCTGGTACAAGCAATTTGCCAGTGTTTGCATGGCAGATATCAGTGGTTTCTGGGTAACTGCTGTATTACTGTGTGGCTGTGTAGTGGTTACTTGCAGTCATAGTGTGCTTGATATAGTATCTATCTGAGCTAGGGGTATATATGATGAGGAGTGAGCCAGTTGTAGCTCATTATATACTGTAACAGCTGTGTTATGCTGTGTCTTGTAATGATTGAACTGTGCTCTGTATAGAGGTAGACAAAGTGTGTTTCTCCAGCTCTTTTAATGGGCCTCCTCCACACCTCTCATAATGTGCAGCCAGGCATAGACAGGATGCTCCATAAAGTCCACTGGACAGGCAGAAGGCTCGCTGGATAAAAGAAGACAAACCCTACAGGTCCTCAATCAATACAGCTGGCATCAATATTCACCACCTCACTGCCCCGATACCAGCCTCCTGTTAACTAACAGTCTCTCTGCTCTGTCTGTGCGTGTGTGTGTGTGTGTGTGTGTG